>JAATLQ010037138.1:0-48274 GCA_013421005.1 Heliconius erato x Heliconius himera | reverse complement strand
TACCAGAGGGCAAGATACTATCAGCTCATTCTGCAGGAATCCAGGGCAGTACGCGAGGCAATTAAGAAATCGTTGGCGGTAGTTTGATATAATAATTATGTCAACTGACAGACGAATGCCACCTTAGTCTACCCGTGACCACGGACTACTGCAAAGTGTTCGAAACGTCGGGTTTCCAAAAATGTATAAAAGTACCAAATATACGCGATTAATCCGGTTAAAATAGTTTCATTTAAAATTCAATTTTAACTATTACATGTAAGAAAAGTTTTGTTATTATATTTTTGTCACTATACGATGTTATATATTAGAATTTTTTAAACAAAATATTTATATATTTTAATAATTATTAAAAAAGAAGTATTGGGAGCACTATTAAGTTATCACTCTAAGGATATAAATCACACTATTTAATTAAAATTTATGGCTTAAAGCGAATGTTATGCAAATATCCGTGAAGTCAATGAAGTATGACCGATTGATTTCGTTGAAGGTTACTTTCTATATAAGCATTGTATTACACTATTATGTTTATTGTTTCTATTCTTATTTTTTTTAAATATACTTATTAGAGAAATTACCAAAAAAATTTTGTAACGTGGCGAATGTCAAAGTTATATATATTTTTGTACACACATTTGAGGCTAGTCGTGGCGTAGCGGCACAGCGGCAAGTGTTACTGTAAAAACGACTGGTTGTGGGGTCGATACCCACTCGAGGAGATAAAATATTTACTTTAATTTATATTTCCATTTCTTCGCTCTGGTGTCGAGACAAAGCGCGGCGTTGATTTCTGCCACTCAACGCCTCCAGAATTCGCCAGAAAAGGGGAACGGAATGTCGTAACACTAGGTTCCTTGTGCCTACCCTGCTGTGTGCGGGATACAACGTGAAGTTGACTTTTTATACACACATAAGTACAGTTACAATACATGCAAAGCGCGGCGTTGGGCCTCTCAATATACAATGCCTTCAAAATCGGCGGAAATTTGGGAACAGAAGTGTTTTAATGGGAACGTAGTTTCTTAACACTAGGTCCCCAGGTTCAATCTGTCTATCCTGGTATGTACGTGATACAGCGTGAAGCTAAAAAAAGGTAGCCATTTGTCAATCTATGTTGATGAAATAGCTTACAACGGACAGTTTGATAAATGATAGTATAGTATTCTCAATAATGTGGATATTTACTTTTAACATTTTTTTAGGAAAGAAAAATATTTATTTGGCCCACCAGGCGCATTGACCACTAAGTAGTGGTGAAAGCGCCTGATCGGTTTCCAGGAGGCGCAGGTTCGAGTCCCGCTACGTTAAAATTTTTATACGTTTTCTAAATAAGTATTAATAGATATTTGTTTGTAGATACTTTAGGCACAGTAGTACTACAATAGTATAATTTTGTAGTACCCATTCTTACAAAAAGACACAACAAACAAATCGTTGTAGTAGTACCTATTAGTTTTCGACCGAAGCAAGGTCTTCAGCCGAAACTGAAAACGAACCTTCGGCCTTGGTGTCGATGAGTCAGTAAGAAACAGTCGATAGAGATTGTCATTACGAACAATTTTTACCCTATATTGCGTTGTCTGCAGTTTTAGTCGGTTTTCTAAATATCAGCTTTATAAAGATTCTTCTAAATATTATATCTGGGCAGTAAAATAGTTAAGAAAATTTATTTTGCGGATTTTTTTTGTATTCTTTTATAACTTTATGCCCAATTGTGGTTTATTTTTATGAGGTTACAAATTTTCAATTGCATTTATTTTATTAATGGTTTTTGATTTTTTTTTTCATTTCACTTTTATTTATTGACTCTGGTTCTTGAGATAAACGAAAGACAAGAAATCAATGTAAAACTTTAAACTATCTTAATTAAATTTTGTTATATTATCACGTATTTAATTACTATAATTTAACTATCAGCTTTTAGACTCAAGAAATTTTCTCTGTCTCTTACCACTATCATCTTCGAAGTTATAGAGGCTGAGGCCCAGCCTCTGATAGGGTATCAACAGAAAATGAATTTTGTTATTACAAACAAATCAAACTATTTTTTGGGACGTAGATACTTAACTACGAAAACGATTTCACCCAAGCTTTACTCGCATTTGTTATAAATAATTTTATTTTTATAATTTGTAATAAATAAATAAAATAAATCAGCTTCACACTGTATCCCGCACACAGCAGAGTAGGTAAAGGGAATCTAGTGTTAAGACACTCCGTTCCCCACTTTCCGCCGAATTCTGAAGGCATTGCGTGTTAGTAGCGGAACTCAACGCTGCCATTTGACTCGACACCAGAACGTAGAAATGGAAATATAAATGTTAAATAAATGCTACAAATTTTAAATACTTTTTTAAATAATTTAATTTCTTTGAGTAGGGATCGAACTCACAACCAGTCAGTTGGCACACACACTTGTCCGTGCCCCTGCGCCACTACTGGCCTCTATAAATTAACAGACTTTAATACTCATGGACCGCAAAAAATGCAGAGTGATGCTTGACCGAAACGGAATGTAAGGTCGGTCCCAATTATCTATTACTAGTTGCTACAGTAATTTTTATAAGCTATAGTTGTCATGTATACTTAAATGAATTTATTTTCAGCACTTTATATTTGAGGCCAGTCGTGGCAGAGGGGCACAAAGTGTGACTGTATAACCGAATGGTTGTGGGTTCGATCCCCACTCCAGGATGAAATATTTACTTAAATTTATATTTCCATTTCTTCGCTCTGGTGTCGAGGCAAAACGCGACGTAGAGTTCTGCCACTCAACACGCAATGCCTCTAGAACTCGGCAGAAAGTGGGGAATGGAGTGTCTTAACATTAGGTTCCCTCTGCCTACCCTGCTGTGTACGGGATACAGCGTGAAGCTGATTTTGATTTATTTATTTACTTAGCTTGGAGACGAAAACATTGGTAAAACCCATCATCCTCACATATATCAAACGGTGTCAAACTAAAATTAGTCAAACGTAAGTCAGTACGTACTAAATAAAAATGTTAAACATTTTTCTAAAACATTCATTTTATACTAGTATCCTATCTACTTGTCCTTTAAATAAAAAATTGTATATCACCTGCAGTAATACAAAAATATAGTATGAAATGAGTGTTAAGACGTTATATAAAAAAAATAAGTAATTTTTTTACTTCATTTCGGTTAGCTTAAGTAAAGAAGTAATTTAAAGTTTTTAAAGTTCTAAATAGCGCAAACGTAGCACTTCTTTTTCAAAATAACGCTGACTAGCACTCACAAGCTCTGTAAATATAATACATAGAAGAAAAAAAAAACAAATGATAAGCACATATTGATACCGCAGTCCAATTGGGGTCTATGTACGCGACAATTGTATTTTCCTTGATCATTCCAGTTTAGCCTAACCAACAGTCATTGTTTAAGCAAATAAAAAAAGCAAAGTAACCTTAATAAGCGTGGCGTTGAGATGCACGAGATAGTTGAACAGGTGGTGGTGCGCGTGCGGGTCCTTGAGCGCGTTGGGGTCGCCCAGCGCGGCCAGCATGCGGCGCCACAGCACGCACGCCACGTCGGGCAGCCAGCCGCGCGCCGCGCCGCCCAGCACCACGCCCACGCCCGCGCCCACGCCCACGCCCGCGCTCGCCGCGCTCACGGCGCCGTCCGCCTCTGACCATTCTAAGGGGTGGTGGAATGCTTCATTCTATTTTTAAATTGTTCTGACAGTTGCAGTACGGTCGACAGTGATGGCCGCCTTGAAGTTAGCTGTAGATGGCTGAGCAATTTGATTTTAGGGTTTTTTTTTGCTTTTTTTCTTTTGATTATTTTCTTCCCGAGCGAACAAAGCGTAAACGTTCTGAAAGCTTAACTTCAAGGCGGCATCGACACGCCCGCCAATACGTATAAAAAAAGAATATAATTAAACATCCAGATAATCTTTTTTTATCTTGGGCAAACAAAAACCACAATATAAAAAAAATCTTATAATCTATGTTTTTCCTCATATACCTTTTCATTCACACGTGTTCACACATTATTCGTAATAACTCATTCCATATTTAACTTTATCATTTTAAATAATCGCTTTACAATTATCACATATATGTAACAAACAGTTTTTATAATAATTTTATAATTAAATTATAATAAATTATGTCAATTTAAAACTTACCGACATTTCCGCCATCGGAAGCCAGATCAATTTGTAAGGGGGAGTCTTTGATAGAGCTACTTTCAACACCGCTGGAGGGTGCGGGAGAAGGGGAACGTGATCCTATAAAAAAAATATTAATTATTTTTTGTCAAACATTCAATGTATTTTATGTTTATTTAACATATTGTGTTGAGTTTTATAAAAAAAAAATATGTACTTGAAGTAAATTATTTATACATATTGGCAAACTAAATGTAACTTTTTTATGTTTTATCGAATACTTTGCAGAGGTCCGTGGTCACGAGTAGACCCGTTTACTGCAAAGTGTTCGAAACTTCGGGTTTCCAAAAATGTATAATCTTAAATATACGCGATTAATCCGGTTAAAATAGTTTCATTTAAATATAATTAATGTAACTTAATATTTTTAAATGTAACTTAATACATAAATATAACACAGTAGAAACAAGATTTTTCGGACCCGCACTTATCCATATTCGCGATTATGCGGACTACTAACCGCAATCAATTATATATAGGTAAACGTAAGTAACACTTAGTATACATCGTGTATTGGAAAATATATCCCTTTTTTTAATAAACATTCATTTTATAATATGATATAAGAAAAGATATAAGAAATATTTACCACTAGCTGAGTCTCTCTCTTCCTGTTGTGATGATTGTCTCAGTGAATCGAGAGAGTACCACCGCCGTGGCTTGTTACTTGGAGTTTCTTTGGTTTCGTCTGCAAATGAATTAATTATTGAAAAAAAAAGGAAAGATCATAATATTTGTAATTTATCAATCAAGTATAAAAGTCACAATACTCTAAAAAATAGAACACATTTACGTTTTATTATATAAGGCATAAATTGTCAAATTTAAGTTTAAGAAAATGTCAAATAGTTCTAATAAAAATAGGAAGAAAACACACATGTTGATTTTTTTTAAAGTTATAGCCTCAGATCTGAGAAGAAGAATCGGAGCACCAAACTCAACAAGACTTTTTTAAGAAATCTTTGAAATAAACTAGTGTAGTATCATCGTTTTTAAAATCGTTAAAATAATAAGACACCTTGGATCTTCGCTCAAAAACTACTGAACGGATTTATATGATACTTTCCAATAATATTGCTTTACATCAGAATAATAAATTTGTTTATAATATAACAATAAGTTGAAGCGAGCAAAGCTGCGAGGTCGCAAGTAAATATGTATATATATAAAATGAAATATACCAGTGGGTGGCTGTAGCTGCGCGTGCGCATTCCTCGCCAGGTGCGGGTCGCTGCGACAGCGCGCGAGCGGCCGCCGCGCCGCCTCCTTGCGCGGGTGCGACTCGTGGCTCGTGCGCGGGGACTTGCCTGGTTTTAAAACTAATATATTGAAACGATTTCAAAATGGAAAAAAGTTTTATTTTGGTGTATATGTTTTTCTTTTTAATAATGGTTATGTATTCTTTTTTTTATAAAAGAAGTTATTACAATAATAATTATTAGTCACAACTTAAATAGCCTTTTATTGGGAATATATGTCAGTTTTAGTTTGAGATAAAATTTGGGAATTTAAATTGAACTTTAAAATTTGAAAATGCTAAAATATAATTAATGCTCAATCAATACAAAGTTTAGAGCAGTCGTGAGACGACGGCACAAAGTCTGACTGTAAAGTCGGTAATTGTGAGTTTCTTTACATTTTGAAAAATGGATTATTGAATTGCGCAACTCAACAGGTGTATGCTCAAAAGTTGGGTGGTAGCTGAGCACCCTGAGTACTATGTGAGGGATACAGCGACAAACTGTAAAAAAATAAATGAAACAAACCAGGTGTCCTAGCATCGCTAGAGGGCAGCGTGGGGCGCCGCAGGGGCGCAGGGCGGGGAGCAGGCGCGGGGGCAGGGCGGCGGCCGCGCCCTCTACCCTCCGGCGCCGTGTTCGTCTCTGAGAGCTCCAGCGAGTACACGTGCCGTGCTAACACACGTGTTAGCGTTTCCATTGTTTTCTGGAAAATAATACTAATTTTGTTAATCACTCACTCACTCACACGAGTGTTATACATATATATGCATAAAAGCTTTTAAAAATAAATTATATATAAATTCAAAATATTTTAGAAAACGTATAAAAATGTTCACGTACTGCACTTAACAACTTGAACCTACGAGTCTTGGAAAGCGTTCAAGCACTCTAAACAATAAGCAATACATTCTTATCAAGCAACGCCGAAATTCTTATTTGCTAGTTTACAACTTATTTATGTTGTGAGGGTCTCTGTATGGATGCTAAGAACATAAATAAAATATTCATTTTTGTGGAAACACGTTAAGAAATGTAACACATTAATAAAAATTCTAATTTTGGTTAAATAATAATAGTTATGTTTTTTATCATAATTTTAAACTGATAACTATAATATAGCTTATTTCCTTTCTATTAAATATAAAACAAATCACAAATAAAAAAAAATAAAGGCAAATAAAAATATTATAAAATAATATTTTTATATAATCTAACTTACCGCCCATTCTTTAATCAGATCTTCCCAGTGTGTGAGACGAGTCAGCAGTTCCATAAAGTTTTGCCACAGTTCCGGTTTTACGGCAACATTCAGATTGGCTTTAATCCACGTCACAATTAACGTTTGGAATAATGCTGGAGCCAGAAAACCACCTGAAATATGGAAGTAAATTTAAATAATATTATACTCTATTTTATTAATTTCTTTTCGCTTCACGCTGTATCCCGCATATAACAGGGTAGACAGAGGGAAGTAGCACTTCACACCGATTTGTCTTGTTACCAGAGTGAGGAAATCAAAACATCAAATAACTAAATGCCCCGAGTGGGAATCTAACCCACAACTGGGGCGTTTAGATTCACATGCTATCAATAGGCCACGACGGCCTTATTAAAAAAATATCATTTAATGAATTAAATATTATACTATAAATTACCTAATGTGTCTTGTTTCCTTTTGGGTGGTACTTTTGTCAAGACCAACGACGTTATTTGTAGTAACACCAGTAGTAATTGTTCCCTGAAATAAAATCCATTTAAAAGAAAATTAATAAAATTTAAGCATAATATAAAAAAAGATGGATGTCATGAATATAGTTTTGATCATCACGCTTCGTATTTATTAAAATTATGGCACAATTATTTTTTTTCAAGTCTTATTAAATGAAATATTTTGTTAAATTACAATGATCTATATAGATTTAGTTCCTTGTTGTTATTTAATTCTTGATTATATAATCAAGAATTAAATAACAACAAGGAACTAAAATACGAAGACGCATCATTTCTATCACGAAGTGAGCATTCTTAAGGCAAAGATATTATTTGTAGAATTATCAAGTATTAATGCATACATAGTAAATTTTAGTATACATATATACACATTTTTTACTTTAGTTTTATGGGTTCGATTCCCACTCTTTTGGCAATATTTCATAATTCAAGGTTCACGGTCAGTACCCTCTAGGTTTTCATTACGCGTCAATTTCCATACAAAATATAGCAAAGACGATGCATAAAGGCTCATCTTTTAAATATGTTGAATTAGAAGCAAAATTTTATCTGTGGATGTAAATCTGGACATTTGATTTGTTATTAATTTCAGCTTGATACTCCTGATTAATGACCTGGACAGAGAGCACTCACCAGGAGGCGGCGTCCATGGCGACGTGCATGACCATGTAGCGGTAGATGTTGAGCACGCGCTTGCAGGTGTCGGTCTGCTCGTCGAGGTGCGGGCCCAGCGCGCCCGGCGCCGCCACGGGGCCCGCGCCCGCCACGAACACGTTGGCCGCCTGCGTCATGAACACCTGCAGCACGTTCTGTGGACAAGATACGTTCTATTATATTACATTTATATTATGGAGTTAATCATATTTTTTATGACGAATCGTGGCCGCCATGACCGTACTTGCAGATGGCTGCGCAGATTTGATTTATAATTTGTATTCCTTTTTTTTATTTTCTTAAGTTTAGAAAGTCAGTGCGACCACCAATAATAGCCGATCATACTGTATGTTCATTTATTTAATAGTTTTTCCCAACATGAACGAGCCGTGATTGGTTTCAGACTGGCTGTTGTTATTTAAACATCTGTAAATTTTATACCAACGAACAATACTGGTAAGATTCTTCAATTAATAAAAAATCAATCAACTTCAAGCTGTATTCCGCACGAAGCAGGGTAGACAGAGGAAATATAGCCATTATCCGCCATTTCGAGGCATTGCGTATTGAGTGGCGAAACTCCGCGCTTTTGCCTCGACACCAGAGCGAAGAAATTAAAATATAAATAAATATTTCACTTCCTCGAGTGGAGATCGAACCCATAGCCAATCGATTTTACAGTCACACTTTATGCCTCTACGCCACGACCGGCCTCACAATAATTCATTCATTCATTCAATAAATGAATGCTTAGAACAGTGATTCCCAACCTTTTTTTTGTTGCGGCACATATTTAGCGATTTCAAAATTTGGCGGCACACAAAGAGAAATTATTTACTACAACACACTGCATAAATAGTTCATGACAAAAATGTTAAATATATGAATTTATTTCTTTGTGGATTTAAATATATATTCATGTTAAAAATATTTTTCTTTTTAAATGATATAATTTAATAAAAAAAAAACAGCTTCACGCTGTATCCCGCACACAGCAGGGTAGGCAGAAGGAACTTAGTGTAAAGACACTCCGTTCCCCACTTTCTGCCGAATTCTGGAGGCATTGCGTGTTGAGTGGCAGAACTCAACGCCGCGCTTAACCTCGACACCAGAGCGAAGAAATGGAAATATAAATTTAAGTAAATATTTCATCTCTTCGAGTGGGGATCGAACCCGCAACCAGTCGGTTTTACAGTGCCACTGCGCCACGACTGGCCTCATTTAATTATATTAACATTATTAATTATAATTTAATAATATTAAGATTATTATATATTTGCAAAATTTGGCGGCACACAAAAGTGCCGCGGCACAGTGGTTGAGAATCACTGGCTTAGAATGTTAAAGAAATTTAACACTTAACAAAAATAGATTATGTTAATAAATAAATATAATATTTACCTGCATTCCAGCCCGGACCATAATATTATCTCTTCCTATGGCGCCCAAATAGGAATCATTGCGAAGACGTCGAGGAGGCGCTAGCGGCTCACCGCCTTGATTCAGATGTTGTTCATATATACTCTCCATTAAGAATGGTGGAATTTCCGCCACCTACAAATACATCAATAAATTCAGTTTAAAATTTTAAATATTCTTTATTTTAATAGATTTTTATACAAGAATGTTGAATTCTCGAATGTTCCTACATACATAAATTTCCACCATCGGTTTGGAAGTCAGTTGAGTAGAATAGAGCCGGCGAGATGCGCAACAGTTGTCTTTTCAATAATAAAATTATAACCCTTATAGGGTTATAATTTTAATTTATAATTTTAAAAATGTTTTTTTTTAAATCAGCTTCACACAGCAGGGTAGGCAGAGAGAACCTAGTGTTAAGACACTCCGTTCCCCACTTTCCGCCGATTTCTGGAGGCATTACGTGTTGAGTGGCGGATCTCAGCGCCGCGCTTTTCCTCGACACGAGAGCGAAGAAAATGAAAATATAAATGTAAAAAAAATATTTCGCTTTCTCGAGTGGGGATCGAACCCACAAGCAGTCGATTTTACAGTCGCACTTTGTGCCTCTACGCCACGAATGGCCTCAAAACAATAGGTATCAATAATTTATGTTTAATACTGATGATCTTATATAATAATATTAATGTGTTAGTGAAGTTGTAATTCCATATTTATTTATGCAAATATAATATAAAGATTACTTAACCACAGTCATCATTTTGAATTAATATAAAATAAAGATGATATAATCACATTACATCACTATTTGTAATTATTGTAGTATTGAAGGATTCTTGAATATATTGAAGAGTTATCTTGTAGTTATGACGTTTGATATACATTATCGCAGTGATATACGCCCAATATTAATAATCTATCTCCTACGTCAATCTTCGATTGTTCTATACATCTATCCAATCTCTAGACTGGATAGATATATGGAACAATCGAAGATGGACGTAGGAGATAGATTATTAATATTGGCCGTTAGTGATAAACTAAGGGTACATTATTTCGGTTTTAATTTATTTTCTTTTTACTTTTGCTCTGCTATTATTACGCGACGGCTCAGCTTCTCACTGTAAACGCGAAATTTGCGGGTTCGATTCCCACTCTAGTGAAACAATTACAATCATTTTCTTTTACGCGCTCTGGTTATAAGGCTAAGCGCGACTTTTATGTGTATACGACCTTGTTTGTGACGCATAAGAACAAAATATATTTAAGTCAATAATTCGTACAATTGGAACGCAGTTTTTGATGTGCGGCTCTCACCGCGGATTGGCGGATCCAACTTAAGCTTTACATTATTAACTAACTAACTTAATTAACTTTTATTTGCTAATCCTGTGTATTATATCAACTCAACTCCACTACGACCCCTACATAAGAAAATGAATGCATGCAATATATTAACATTAGGTTCCCTCTGTCTACTCTGCTATATTCGGAAAAAAAATTCTCTAATCAAATAAATGGTTTCCAAATAACAAATCCATACATACATTCATCTGTATCCAATCCTTGTATAAAGCAATGACGCGCCGTATGGCGGCCGCGTGCGAGAACGGCAGGAGGAACGCTTGACGCAACACTTCTATGGTAAAGTCCACGTGCTCCCGAGACCAGCAACAGAGCACGTCACGCACTACTTGTTCTGAACTCAGTTCTTCGTATATACCTGATCCTGCTGTGGAAGTTAGGATTATATTTAATATAGTATGTATATAAATTGGTGAGTTCTGCTATTCAATTCTCGAAAATTGGAAGAAAGCAGGGCATGGATGTCCTTATTTAACACTACATTCCGGCTAAGCAATAGCCTGCTATGGGAAAAGCTGTTTATTTTTATAAATTAGCTGATATAGGCGCAGGTGCAGTGTCAGCGTTTGAATTATTTTCGAATTTGATTCCTATTTGTGGAATCAATAAATAATTTACATTATTTCCCCATTCCTTTGGTAAATACATCATCGAGTTCCACTGAGAAATGAGAGCAGAGAACAGCATGTCTTAAAAGTAGGTTATCTTAAACGACCGAATCATATTATAAATTGAAATTGAAAAACAAAAAATAGAGAGTAGAGTGTCTAATACTACATAGTTTTCTCTGCCTAGTTTAATTAGTGCAGGTAAAAATAAATATACCTAAATAAAACAAAGAACTATGTAAGTTTAGTGAAATGTAATTTAAATTACATTTATTATAACAAGCACTCAAAAACAAATTTTATTTATTACTACATTACCAATCTTTTATTTTAATTTATCTCAATATCATCTAAAGAATAAACTAAAAATTCAATCAAAATAAATCAGCTTCAGGCTGTATCCCACACACAGCAGGGTAGACAGAGGAAACCTAGTTAAGACACTCCATTGCTTGTTGAGTTGCATAACTTTGTCTCGACACCAGAGCGAAGAAATATAAATTTAAATAAATATCTCATTTCCTCGAGTTTTCGTTTTTTTCGAATGGACTTTATTGCTGTAGACCTAGACTGGTCTTGGCAGCGTCACTGTGTGGGGAGGAGCGAGAGTAGCCCGCCCCTGAAAAAATGTATGAGCTTTGATGGACGCTAGCGAAGGCGATCGCCGGGGAATGCCCTGCGTACTCTAATCAGGGGAGAGTTCCTCGAGTGGGGATCGGACCCACAACCAGTCACACTTTGTGCCACTGCCCCACAACTAGCGTCTATATAAATGAACTAAATCTACCTGATTCCAAGCTAGGATGTGGTGTTATAGAAGCTGAGTCATGTGACGAAGCTCTACTCGAGTCAGATGGATGGCCCACTGTGAAAGAGGTCTCTTCCTCATGATGTAAGGACGTGGCCGGCGTTGGGGTCCCCGAGTGGGGCATCTGCGAACCTGTGCTGGTCATAGAAGATGGCTGCCCGCCTTCACTGCCACCAGGTTTTTTGAGAAAATGTGCATAATTTGCCACCCATTTAATGAGTGTTACGCGACATAATACATAGTCATCTTCTAATATGTTATGTTGCACTGGTAGCTCTGAAATAATCCATTAAAGTATTTAACACTAAATATAAACAAGTAGTACTATGACGTATAGTTCTAGGTTTTTGTCTAAATATGACTGATTTGTCCGAATATATAAAGAAAAATAAAAAAATATATATGCCATAAACTTTACACATACCAAGATTGGGCTTATATAGAGAGTTCTTATGATTGAATTGCGGGCATATTATTGGTAAGTAGTATATTTTAAATTTTTCAAGTAAAAATGCAAAATTTCTCATAGCTTTGGTATGAGAGCGGTCCTTCCATTGTATTTTTGTAACTGACTTGGCCATTGCATCAAGAAGTATGTCAAAAAAGTATTTTGTTTCATTTTCAAGCTTGTCATTTGTACTAGCTGGAAGTAATGGCAAGATATCAACACTTTGAACTGGATTCAATGCGTTAGTGTCGTGGAAAATAGAGGCTGAAACATTTGCCAGTTTCCCCATTATGCCTGTAGGAGTTTGTTCAACCACAACTTTTTTAGCATTATCTAAAGCATTAAAGTTGGGATGCTGCATGATATCTTCCATTTTGAAATCTCCCAAGTCATTTGATAAATTTCCTTCATAAGCTTTCGTTTTAAAAGGAGAACCAACAGGCAGTATACACGAATCAGGTAATCCAGGTACTAGGGATGCAAACATTTTGTTTACTTCTGGTGGTGCATTGTCGCCAAGCGCTTGATACCATAGTAAAAAATATCTGAAATAATTAACATAAAATATAATACAAATATTTTAGTAGTTATCAATTTTTGTTATAAAGTTACATTAACATATGAAGTTACCGGATGGCCTCCTCTCTCAGTTTTAAAGAGTTTCCGCTGTGAAGCAGTTTTGAAAATATTCTTGTCAAAGAATGCAGCTGCCATCTTTTACCAATTAATTCTGGTAAAAGGCATAATACTTTTTCCAAAAGAGACAGAGCCCCTTCTAATTCTTCTCTGCCAGCTTTATGTACTAAAATATGAATATATGTAACTACAATACATAACATTTGTAGCATTACGTTAGAGGTTAGTCCAGATGTATATGAGTAAGCTATGAATCACACAAAAAAACTTTAGACTTAATTTCAAAAATAATAATAATAAATAGACTCATGCAAAATACAAGCTATAATAACATGATTATAACTCTATTTAAAAAAAAAAGGTGGAATAACTTAAAAGATGCAAAAACTCATATAGTATAAAAGCATTAGCCTTTTTATTTTTTGTTTTTTTTTTGCCATCTGTTTAGTTATCACTGTTATTATTTAGTTTCAAGTAATACTTCACTATAGTGTAGTTTTTTAACCTTCAGTGTTTGGTTCTTATATATTTATTGATAATGTCAATTAAATAAAAAACTATTTTAATATTACTAAATATTAAAATAGTTTTTTTATGTAGTGGATAAAAAAATATTATATGAAGTATTAATGTTTTTCTATTATGATCAATTTTCAATAATATGTTAAACTTTAATGCCAATTGATGCCAATGTTAACTAGAGTATATCAATTTAGAATTTGTAGCAGAATTATTCATAAATAAAACAATTTATTAACATTATATGTGTAAATGTGTAAAAAAATCTATTGATTCTTAGTAAACAATATAGTTATAGTTTTTAGACTTTCTTAAACCACACTTTTATGTTTAAATGTTATAGTTTATAATTAGAAGTAATATAATTATGAACCAATTTGACTTATAAAATTTACTAATTGAAGAATAACTTGGCTATAAATAGTTTTATTCATGAACATATGTGATATTTTTTTATTGTTGAAACCCTCTGCCCATATTATGTCATGTTAGATGCTGCATTTTACATGATATTGCAACCCATAACTCACCTAGGTGAAACGGAAGTTCTGTATGGCAGAAACAGAAAAAGATACATAAGTCAAAGTGCCATCTAAATATGTTACAAATAAGTTATTAAAATATTGCTGACAATATATGACAAACTATAGTTGATTACCAACTACAAATAAAATGCAAATACTAATTTCATTAATCATTATGGTAGTTTAAAGGTAATTTTTTAACATTCTATTACTCTAGTAATACTATAAAGTTGCAATAATACAAAACTACATAACAAATAACATAAAGCAGTTTCTTAGGAATATAAGGATTACCATTACTATTCAATCATAAAACATTCTAAGAATATATGAATAGTATTTTCCTAGTGTTTTTTAGTCTTTTACTAGTGTAATGAAATTTATTACTTTAAAAAAGTTTAAGTATGTTACAATCTATAGATCTATTTGTATATGAATATCAGATCTACTAACTACCAAATCTATTTGCTTTAAATTAGATGACTATAAAAGTTTTTTCTATATTTTTATTATGGTAAAATATCAATTACAGTAACTTTAATGAAATATTCACATACCTCTTTGCCTTAGGTTATTTTCTGCTAATATAAAATTGTCATATAAGATAAAATATACATGACTAAAGTTATTTTCAAAATAATTTTTGGCTTCATCTGCATCAAAATGTTCTGAAACAGCAACAAATTAAGGAGTCCATCAAAAATATAATGCCAGTTACAATATAAAAGAAACAAGTTTACAAATTTTTGGAAAGTACAGACCAATGCCTACTTGAAGATAATTATAAAACTACTATTACTTTGAAAGCAACAATACATCAAGAAGTAACTACAGTTACTCTGGACTAATTAGCATGTTGTACGCAATGTAGCGACAAATATTCGAAGAAATAACTCTCATAAAAGGTATTTAAGTGTATTTGAAAATGATTAAAATATATAAGATTGAAAATACTTTAAAGAAATGTATAATGGTATACCTAAAACGATTTTTAAATGTTTTAATCTCGTCGTAGAATCCTTCTTAGAATCTTGTATTTTGACTGTGGATTTCTTAACATCTTGATGAGATTTTTTGGTAAACATCTCGCCAACTTTAATGTAAATTTATAATATTGCAGTTTTCATTATTGTATAGGAAAAACTAATAATTTCACATTGTTTTTTTATAAAGTTTTCTCTGCACATATCTTTCATTTGTGCGTTGAGTTTTCACTTCACAAAAGTCATTCAAAGTTGACAGCTTGACAAGTTGACGTAAGCCTAAAGTGCCACCGAGACGGTCGAACACATTAGGGACTACCGTTTTTACGCTCACCAGTTGGCGCTGTGAACGCGTAGAATCTCGAAGTGTACCTATAAAATCGAAAAATTTCGCTATGAATACAAATTTTAACAGTATTATGACTATTTTCAACATCGTAAGGAATTGTTTTAAATATATCGAATTAAAAAGCTTCGTCGCTTTATGCTGTACTAGCGCAACTAACGGCGAATTGACTCGCGGTAGTCCCCGTTGTATCAATCAAATATTGTAAATTGATATTGTTTACAGATTACTATATATTAAAATAAAAATACAGCTTATCCCAAATTGTTACTTAAAGTAATGAAAACAAGAAAAAGTTTAGTATTTGTCACAATGCTAGAGGTATATTTGCTGTTATTTATATGGTCGGTTTATATTTGCTTTTGACAATGTACCGTGCGCATTTTGTAAAATACATATGTACGCTAATAAGAAAAGAAATACTACTAAAAAATGGTTTGTACATTAAATATACTTATGACAAATAAAGATGTTAAACATACTTATAGAATTAACTAGTTAATCAAAAATTCCAATTATTTTTTCGTTAAAATCTCTGAAGCTTGAGTGGCATATATATTTTTGTTAAAAATGCAAATGAAACAAGACAAGAGATATTTAAATATGCGGTATAATCGGCCGAAAGTGATATCCTTTTGCAAGCGCGTAATATAGAAAATAACGAAAACAATTATTTATGTTTTTTGTCTGTGCTTTTGTGTCCACAAAAGTTAATTTTAGAAATGGCTTAACTGATTTAAATGAGGTTTCCACTATATGTTTAACACTATTTGTTTAATGGTAAATAAAATTTTTGAAACAATATTTTTATTTTATAGCTAGTGATAGACCGCAATTTCGATTGCGTGGACTTTATAAAAGTTGCTAAACTACTACCATTTAGGTACTGGGCATTGTGATTGAAACTTCTAGCTAGTAGGCATAGCAGAACGCAGTGTCAAAACACTTCGTTTTCAGTTTTTCATACAAGTTCGAGTCACAGCGTGTTGAGTTGCAACTAAACGTCATAGTTATCTTACAGACACGGTAAAATACTCGCAGGACTATAATGAAACACTATAAATATAATTATTTTCCTGAGTGACAATTGACTTTACAACCATAATCAGTTAAGCGTCGTGCTACAGTGGGTCGGCCCACTGTGTAGCGATGGCCTTAGCTTGCAATAATTTTTATGTAGATACTAATTACAATATTGCCTACTGTGCTATAGCATGTACTGTACAAGTGTTGCTGAGGCGACATTTTGTCATTTCCTATTAATTAGCTGGACAAATTAGATAGGTATAGTTCTTTATCAGATATTCCAAATTTTTTTTGATGGCTATTACACTGATACTTCTTACTTATTAAGGCGATATTTCTTATAGTTTAGACCAGGGGTTCCCAACCTTTTCTTGATCAAGGACCACTTTTATATCATTTTTGGTAGCAGGGACCACTATGCATGTAGGTATAATAAAAATTAACTGTGATAATTAAACAGAAACTTCGCCTCACCATTCCCAGTCATTAAATCTAAATCGTTCGCGGACCATATTTAGGCTTCTGCGGACCACTGGTTGGGAACCACTGGTTTAGACTGAACTGTTATGGTTGTTCACTAGATATGAAATTTTTATACGTCAATAGAAGAAAATGTCGCTGAACTACTTTTGCTAAGTAAACGATATTTCATATCGTCTTAGTAAAAGTTATAATTGTGGTACTTTATCTAAGCTGTTCTTTATTAGATGTTCCCCGTCTTCAATATTAATATGTCAATGAATAATAATATTTTTTAACAAAAAAAATCGACTTACACCGGATTCCATAATCAAAACCTAACCAAACTATCCTCAAACTACCCTTGAAATGTATCCTTTCCAATAAAAAAAGAATAATCGAAATCAGTTGGCGTGATATTGAGTTATTCGTCCATTTGTCGCGCATATACTTAATGCAAATTTAAGACTTATGTGATTTTCTCATAAATAACATTGTTAGAGATTGACCAAATTAAAATCCCCACCCAGTCAATAACTTCTAGGTAACAAACATAAAAAAATACAGTCGAATTGATAACCTCCTCTTTACTTAAGTCCGTTAAAAATGTTCATCATCTTCGACAATTTTTGTTAAGAATTCAAGCATTGCATTATTTTTTAATAGTTTACTAGAATCTCTATTTTTCTATATGAAATCTGAATTTTTAATTTAAATCCGTGCAATAGTTCCGAAATGTGCATATATAAACTGACTAACAGACATCAGACAACAATGTACAGAAACAATTTATTTACGGTTTTGTTATCGTACAGAAGATGATAGAATTTTTTTTATAAAGTTGATATGTACGATTTTTTTGGTTATATTTATTAAATATATCTAACAAGTAGGACTTACGCTTTTCCAAGTATTCATTATTCTTGTTTTTTATGATAAAATGAAATAAGTCGTTCAGGGAATAGTATTTACACCAAGTTGCCATAGCATTTAGCAAGTGGTCTTGACAGACGGATATACGGACTACAAAGTGATTCGTTTTGAGCAAAAACTGGGAAAAGCACAATATTTTTAATTATAATCAGGTATAATTAAAAATATTGCATTAAAATTATGCTGTTTCCCCTGAGTGAGAGACGAACCAACAACTATCACATACATATGCCTCACGTATTCGTCGTCGCTATCTACTACAAGACTGATGTTTCGCGGTAAAATTATATAAAATTACTCAAACAAGCAAATACTCTGTTGACCTTTAAAAGCATCGATAACAGTAGTAGAGTTGTAGGAGCATATCTTTTTTGTGGATAGCAAACAAGCAAACGGAAATAAGTGATAACTTTTGTCTATTTATATACCTAATATACTTGTCAGCCATTACGGTATTTTGCATTTCAATTTCATTCTTTCTATAGCACACCAAATACGTTCACTGGGTTCTTTTAGAGATAATAAATATGTGGGGCAAGATTTATTACACCAACAACGTGACTTGCTTTACGAATGACACCTTATATTTAGGTATATACAATATAATTCCTCTTCACGCTGTATTGTAGACAGAGAGTACCTAGTGATATGACACTCCTCTCCCCACTTTGCACCGAACTTTTGAGGTATTGCGGGTAGAGTGACGGAGCTCAAGGCCGCGCTTTTGGCTTGGTACAAGAGCGAAGAAATGAAAATATAAATTTAAGTAAATATTTCATCTCCTCGAGTGGGGATCGAACCCACAACCATTCGGTTTTACATTTTGTGCCCGTGCGCCACGACTGGGCTCAAAATATGAATTAAAATAATTCATTCCCCCGAGTGAGGATCAAACTCATAACCGCAGCGTTAGTCTTGTTACGTTACCTACATACCTATATATATATATATATATATATATATATATATATATATATATATATATATATATATATATATATATATATATATATATATATATATATATATATATATATATATATATATATATATATATATATAAATAAAACTAAAGAATAATATATCAGTTAATATATCTTTCATAAAACTGGGATTTCCACAACAGTACCGTCGTGTATGTAAAACGTAACACTTGGATGCCGATCCTTTTTTTATCACTGCAATTATCAGTTAGGTATTGTTTTGATTTGTGAACTCAAGTTCATTTGGTTTCGCTAGACGCGATCTCTAGTAACTTATAAACTGTTCGTCTAAGCGCTCGTATTCGTATAATCTACTTAAATTATTTATTATTATTTATTAATACTAAATATACGTATATGCAAATTACAGAGCCTATTGCCCTAAATTATATCTATATATATATATGAATATATTTTACAGAGACAGAATAAACAATGATCTTTTCTAATAGTATTATAGTAGTTACTGTAAATCTTATAGTGATTAAAAGTACCGCATCAAAGTATATCAAGGATTTAATTGGATTTCCTGAACTTGAAGAAAATCCTAAGTTAGTGAATAAACAGGTAAGAATATTATTTATTTTGAGACTTCAGTAGATTTAATGTTTTGTACTTTAGGTATCAATGAGGTGCAGGTTTTTTGTGTAATAAGAATAGGAAACGTTAAATATCCTTGACTTATACTATACATTGTAATAGGTCAAAGATACTAAAGAAGTAACCAAATTCAATAATATATTTGTTTAAGAAAGCTTACGAATATCATGATTTATTAATACATATATAGGTATTATTATGCACAATAATGTAAGTTTTAAAAATTGTAATATTTTAGTATCTATATGTAATACAGTTATTTTTGCAAGTTATTAGAGTATTTAGTTTTCCTTATACAATTCAGGGTTTATGATAACGAACAGTAGGGGCTCATTAATAATATCCTAATCTATTGTGTTGATGACATGTAACTATGTATTTATTTATATTTGCATTGCAACTAACAACTGCAATATTTTTTAAAAATAAATATCTAAAATCTAAAAAATTATAAACAGTATTGGATTGTTTTGAAAAACTTCGCTACTTATCTGTTTACTTATTTTGTGTCTTTCGAGTCCTAGCCTCGGCACTCAACGCGTATAATACAAATTTGTCTTAAAATAAAATAAAATTTGATATAAAAATAAGAAAAAGATTTATTTTGTATTTATATTTTACATTCATAATTTTTATTTACTTTTTACAAAATATCTGAGAAGCCTAAAAAATTGCAAACAATAAATGCTAATAAGCTTTTGGTTTTTAAAAAAATCACTAGTTTATCAGGAACTTTAATACACTTTTATAAATTTAAAAAACTTGCACTTTTTTAAAACCAACTTAGGAGTGTACATAATAGATTGATTTGAATTAAAAATACTCCGTATCTATCTTTCAACAACAGTTCTATCAAAAAATATTAAAATATGACTTAGGCCCACGTCTTGCCAATCCTGAATGGATACGAGTAATACAATACTTTCATAGAATGTGCGTGATGTAATCGTCAGTACCATTTTTAACCTTATATCACATATGCTAAACTTAGAAAACATCAGATTATTATCTTTAATTTTAGATATTTTTTACAAATAACATGATAAATATTAATTAAATTTGCTGTTAACGTCACATTAAACATCACAAAGTGCATCGGCAGCTTGTGTGGTCAATTTTTTTCCAATAGTGGTGCAGCTACACCCAGAATTTCTTTCGAAAAATTACGTAGTCGTTTTCAGACATCTCGCCTACAAAAAATAGTGCAAAAGAATGAAACAAAACGACGAATAAATTGAGTTTTCAAAACTTTTGCACCAATACATTGTAAGTCTGAGTAATTAATTATTTACGACATAATGACAACTTTTCAGAATCGTACTCCAGTGTTCATACCATCCATGTGCCCGGTGAATGAACTTTTGTACCCGGGAGACCAAGATAATGATTGGATTTGTGATTGTCGACCAGGTATGCATTTAACATACCTACATTTTTTTTATAAAATATCTTATTTATGGGCATTTAATAATAATATCATTCTAAAGAGTTTCGGAGTTATACTCTATTCATTTTAGCATAAGACAAAATATAAGCGAGGAAATACTGTTTCTACAACGTTTTTGTAACTTTTTAATTTGTATTTTATATGGTCAACGTTTAATCATGTTTTAAAATATATAAAAAATCAATATAACAAAAACAAAATAACTAGAAGGCAACTTTACACTTAACCAAACAAGAAATTTAACGAAAATAACAAAAGTAACAACGGAATCAAAACAGTCTACTGTTTTATGAACAGGTTGACCGATAGTGAAAATGGCGTATATAATCTGACCGATGACAAAACATCACTTTTTAAGGTAAAATGTCTTTAATACATGTGCTCTATAATTGATTATAGTAGTTTATGTTTATAGTATCTATTAAAATGAGCCTCAAGCTTGAGAATAAGTTGGCTTTTGGGTGTACATGTAAAATATTTAAACATTCTTATTAAAAATAGAAAAAAATAAGGTTTTTAATTAGATTATGTGCCTGACTTAAAAAGAAAAAAAAATATGAAAGCAATGTTTATTTTTGATCATTATATTCGTTTCTTTTCACTTTAGATTCTTCATCAAATCCGTATAATGTGCAATGTTCTATTTTATAAAATTTGAAAATATAATTATAAAAATCATTTCATTATCGATGAAATCGATAAAATTAAATCATAATTATTAGTAACTAATAACTTCTATAGATATCGTTAAATAATATTATTTACACTCATAGATTTTTTTTTACTATACTATATTAAGACCGTAGCGTTAGGCGGTCCGTTCTCTCTGACTACCCCGCTAGGGATAAGGCGTGAAGCTAAATAAATAAATACTATATTAAGCTCCATCAATCGTGACATATAAAATAACCTTTTTTTATTATTAAGAAAGCGCGCCCCTTTGGAAACCGTCCAAGCGCTCTGACCAACTAAGCCAAACGTTGTCATCGATCTACGTCGAAATACTTATACGCTTGTTACTACTTAATCAAAAATCTGCTTCACGCTGTATCCCGCACTCAGCAGGGTAGGCAGAGGGAACCTAGTGTTAAGACACTCCGTTCCCCACTTTCTGCCGAAATCTGGATGCATTGCGTGGTGAGTGGCAGAACTCAACGCCGCGCTTAGTCTCGACACCAGAGCGAAGAAATGGAAATATAAATTTAAGTAAATATTTCATCTCCTCGAGTGGGGATCGAACCCACAACCAGTCGGTTTTACAGTCACACTTCGTGCCGCTGCGCCACGACTGGCCTCAACTACTTATTTGTTGTTTTTTGTTTTGTTTACCTTTTATCTCGTGCCTTCGTGAATAGGGTATAGGTGACCAGACTCGGTACTTCCAATCGTTTCCAAGTTAGACATTATATATGTACGTCTAAGGGGAATTTTATGATTCACTGACTGGGTTCTTCTAGAGCAGGGGTTCCCAACCTTTTCTTGATCAAGGACCACTTTTATACCATTCTTGGTAGCAGGGACCACTTTGCATGTAGGTATAATAAAAATTAACTGTTATAATTAAACAGAAACTTCGCCTCACCATCCCCAGTCATAAAATTAAAATCGTTCGCGGACCATATTTATGCTTCTACGGACCACTGGTGGTCCGCGGACCACTGGTTGGAAACCACTGTTCTAGAGTGATATGAAAGTTGTACTCTTTTTATTATTTTATATTTTTAGATTATTTGTAGTATTTAGTGAGGCCAATCGTGGCGCAGAGGCACAGTGTTAGTGTAAACGCGAGTGGTTGTGGGTTCGATCCACTCTCGAGGAAATGAAATACTTATTTACATTTTTATTTACATTTCTTCGCTCGCTCGCAGTTCCGCCACTCAACAGGCAATGGTTCCAGAACTCGGCGGAAAGGGGAATGGAGTGTAGTAACATTAGGTTCCCTTTGCCTACCCTGCTGTGTGCGCGTTGATAGTAAAAATGTTTTATATACATACATAATATGTATCTCTGTATTTTAGGCTGCTATCAGTATACTCTTTTTTTATACAATACCGAATATTGTCGGGTTGACTGAGATGGAAAGAGATTGTCACAACTCTATGATATCAAGTTAGAGAGATTTTGTTTGTATTGTGGCAAAACTTAAAATTGGATTTTATGTAACAAGAATAAGCCAATTGCTCTGATTGAATTATAGGACTATCAATTATATTACGATATCTTTTATTTTTTCAATTTAATAAAGGAAATCTTCTATTACAGGATATATATATCATCCAAACACAGACGCGTGCTGGTTAGCTTATCATAGAGGTCCGTGTCCACCTAAACAATATCTGGTATTGCAAAGCAATTCAGTTCAACCTACTTGTGCACAAAATCCATGTACAGACGATATGAGGGTTTTGTGGAAAGGGAAATGTGAAACATTGGGCAGTATCACCGCTTGTGGCTTAGACAACTTTCCAGTTGAAAGTCTATGGGTGAATGCAACTACGCTGAAAATTCAATGTGTACCGATGCATATCGATTACAGATTCGCTGAAGAGTCTGAAGTGCAACCAATAGTCAATTGTGCTTTGGGATGTAAACGACATTTTCAAGGAACATGTATACCTAGTATAGATTTTTAGTAAGTTTTAATAAATATTTTGACCAAGAAGACCCTATGAAAGAAAATTGTGAATGGCTTATAAACATAATAGAAAGGATAATTCTGAATTAAAATAAGTAATGATTTTTGTCTACCTAAATCAGTATCGATTTTTAAAAAATATATATATTTATAATACATATATTGTACTATATAGCATTAAAGCTATACCTCCTAATATAGACGAATGTATATCTTTACTATAATAATAATAATAAATGATTGATTAATAAAACTTTCCAATTTAAATATAGTTTATGTTTAATTTATTTATTATAAATCAAATACGAAACAGAAATTCCCCTCTACCCCAAGCGAGACTCGTGGTATGGTTCAATTTATCTATGGCAACAGATAGCGTCCCATCCGTTGCCATAGCAACTGTCGTCTGCATCACTTCAGAACGTGTCGTTGTTATTTACGGATTGTTTCGACAACTTAAATGTGTAGACAACCGTTAACGTTTCCCGAAAAATATAAATAGTTTTTAAAAAAAATATCTGTGACTCTAAAGAAATATCATAAGTGAAATAAGTTTTGTTGTTTGTTATAGATATAATAAAGTGTAATAGTATAGTGTTATAATAGTCTTCGTTAAAATAAAAACAAAAATATATTGGAAAAAAGGAAATACGAAGAATTTGTGGAAGATATAGCAAAACATCTAATGGGTAAGTAATATTTTAAATATTATCAATTAAAAAAAAAACATTGCGTGTACCTATCACATATTTCAAACATAAAATAAAACTTATAATAAATTATGCAAAATAATGTTTAATAATGTTTTTGATCAATCTAAATATTGTGTGTTAATAACCACGACATTTAGGTCATGGCTCAGTCCAAATCATAAACGGTAATACAGGATGTTGGCAATTTGTTTCCTTTTTTATAGGCACCGTAAGATTTACCTACCACCAGCACTAGGGCTGACCAAAGGTCGATTAATTTCCATATAATCGCGACCGAGCTTTCCACTATCGCGATTGACCGCTGACCCACATTCGTTGACCATCGCTGATTAAAAGCCTTTAAAACCTTAGCGACCTCTTGATAAACATTAACAATAGCCTAAAACACAAATATACTGTCTCTATAAATTTAAAAAGCAAAGGCTTTGCTGTAGCGTAAATATATGTTACATTTTAGCTTATTTATAAAAGTACAAGAAAAAATATTAAATCATAGAATCGTCTTTGAATAATAATATAAATTGAATAATAATTATTATTAATAATTAATAATTTTTATAATTTAAATTTATCGATTTCACCGATAATGTAATGGTTTTTATAATTATATT
The DNA here is from genome assembly GCA_013421005.1 of Heliconius erato x Heliconius himera. Taxonomy (NCBI): domain Eukaryota; kingdom Metazoa; phylum Arthropoda; class Insecta; order Lepidoptera; family Nymphalidae; genus Heliconius; species Heliconius erato x Heliconius himera. The sequence goes on along the minus strand of JAATLQ010037138.1, from coordinate 23,391 downwards.
TTAAAATTTATAAAATTGCAATTGCATTGAAATGAAAAGAAATGAATACAATAATCAAAAATAAGGATCATTTTCATATTTAAAGCCAGGAACATTGTAAAAATCAAATTTCAAATCTATTTTTTTTATTTATCTCATTTTACGATATCATAAATATCATAAATGATTTTCACGCCAACTTGTTCTCAAACTTGAGACATATTTTAATACTATAAAAATATACTTAACTTAGCTTAACGCTGTATCCCTAGCGGGATAGTCAGAGAGAACCGATCTCCAAACGCTACCTTCTAGAGGTCCTTACTTTTCCATCATAAATCTTTTTTGCCATTCTTTCATCCATATAAAATTTTCATTTTATGTATAAAAATAAACTACTATAATAAATATAATATAATTTTATTTCATTATTTTGTTTTTGTTATATTTTTTTATATTTTAAAACATGAAAAAACTTGGACCAAATAAAATAAAAAGTTACAAAAAGTTTTAAAAAAGTATTTCTTTGTTTACATTTTGTATCATGCAAAATGAATAGGGTATAAATTAAGTAGTGACCGACCGAAGATTCGGTTTCGGTTTTGATTTCGGCCAAAAATCATAGTTTTGGCCAAAGTTTCGGTTTCGGCCAAAATACGGCCGAACCTCCGGCCATACCGAAGCTAAGTACTTGTTAGGCGTCACTCTGCTAATTATTGTGGTCCATGAGATATAAAGTCAGTTTATTAATTCCAAATTATAAAAGTAAAATTATTTATAACAAATGCGTGTTAATCTTTCGTGGAAAGTTAAGTATCTACGTCCCAAAAATACTTGAATTTGTTTGTAGTAACTAAATCAACTTCTTTATAGGATAGGTTCTATTATAGCTTCGGAGATGATAGGATTAAGAGCGTGGTTAATTCTTGTCTTTTTTGAACAAAAGTTATTTCAGATATTAATTAGAGAGCCCATTTATTTGATAAGCTACACGATATACATTCAAAAGTTATTCATAGTTAAGCATCGAAAAATATTTTTAGAAGACGTTTAAAAATTATAAATATTTCACATAGCTACATTTAAACCCGCGTAAGAAAACCGTATAAATGCTATTACCAACAAGGTATACGTTCTTATCAATATTTTTAATCCTACAACATACAAATTTTAATTATACAATTCCAAAATAGATGGAACAGGCAGGAAAAATTTTATGTAATTAAGGTTAACTATGTAATATCTTAAAATATCGTTGAAATATCACTTCTTCTATTATTTATTTATATATCATCATCGCTTGGGCCCCAAATGGGATGTAAAAAATATCACAAGTAGGTAATAATTGGTTCCTTATTTCTCTTTGGACCCTGATATACGAGTATATACATGAGTTCAAGTGCCCCAACGTATCCTAAGACTATGTACTAAGTACATAGGTAAGAAGGAACATCTGTTTATAGCACCTCCTTATAGCATATCCTTTATTAAATATTAGAGAAAAAAATATTCGCTCTCATGTTTTTAATTATAACACTGCGCTTATTAAAAATCCACCCGCTGCGCTGGAGCGGTCGGCAAGTGATATGCTATATTGAAATTAGGAAGTTAAATATTTGCGATAATAAAGATATATATTTACAAACACTTAATATTGCAATATATTTTATATAAAGGCCATTTTTATATTAAGGCCAGTTATAGCGCAGGGGCAAAAACTGTGACTGAATATTTACTTAAATTTATATTTCCATTTCTTCGCTCTGGTGTCGAGGACAAGCGCGGCGTTGAGTTCTGCCACCCAACACGCAATGCCTCCAGAATTCGGCAGAAAGTGGGGAACAGAGTGTCTTAACACTAGGTTCCCTCTGCCTACCCTGCTGTGTGGATACGGCGTGAAGCTGTATTTTTTTATTTTATATAAATATTTCGCACAAACAATAAACATTATGTACAAAATATAGGTAGGATACTAAATATCTAAAGTGCAAGAAAATTTAATTTAGTACAAATTTATTTAAACGCATTTTACTCGTTGCGCGTTTCAAAAGAACACACACGCCTTCAAACAAGCAAACAACTTGTGGATAAACTAGGTCGATTAATGGCCTACTTTCTTTATAATTTAGTTTAAAGTTTATCATAATTACTATTTATTTTTACACTTCAAACACTCCTTTCTGTTGGTTGATAATTAAATCTCGATAACATTCTTTTAATCCTTTTTTTAGCTGTTGTGATTACGACGCCAATGAACGCTATATTAAAGTAAATAATAAGAAAAATGTATTTATATTTTATGTTCCGCTCGTGGTTTTGCCATCGCGTGTACTTCAAATTAAGACTACTTCGTTATTTTCAATTTTGATGGATACACTTATTAAAAAAAATAATTTAAAATTAAAAAAAAAAAATCGAGGCATTGCGTGTTGAGTGGCGGAACTCAACGTCGGGCTTTTGTCTTGGTGCCAGAGTGAAGAAATGAAAATATTAATAAATTATAGTTCATTCTGTCGAGTGGGGATTGAACCCACTTCAACCTTATTTGTGCTCCTATCACCGCCTCAATTATACAGAGTGTAACCGTCAGCGCTTCTTTTACGGGAGCAGCATATAGGGTAAAATAATTTAAACCCATACCTAAAGAAATTAATGAAGATACCTCAAGAGTTTAGCGTAGGATTTTTTTCATTTCACGATGTTTATCCATACGCATAGATACCAATAACGTGAACACATACTACTACAAAAATACTACTAAAGGTCAAACAACTTTGAACTTTGCCGTCAATATCTACGACTCGATTTCGGAATGAGGCGTATGCGGCGGTTTCCCTTTGATAGGTTTATGTCTCTGTGCGTCGTTCTTGAGAAATGGGATTTTTTTGACAACGATAATTTTATTATTTATTTTGTTTGAAAAAATAACTTTTTAATTTTTGGATTTTTTTTTGTGAAATAAAAGTAGTAGTAGTTAAAACTGTGGTTTCATTTAAAGTGGTGCTGGCAAAAACTCTCTGTATATAGGTCTGTTAGTTAAAACAACTTTTAAATCGATTGCGGAGTTACTTAGCTCAAGATTATGATAAACTTTACCACTTTACCATACGGTTACTAGTAGATGAATTATTTTACGAGTTTTTTGTTAAATACTTGAAGAAAATACAAATATTAAAAATAGTTTTTTAGGACTTTAAAAATATCTAAAATATTATTATTTCATATTGGTATGTCGAAGAAAACTGCTAAGACGCTAACTTTGTTTTTTTAGGCGAAACATACCTACAAAAAGCAATAGTTTACAGTACATATAGCAATAGTTTATATGGATAAATGTTGTTTAATGACAAGTGCATTTCACTTAGTGTATAGGTCGCTGCTTGGGTAGCTCCAAAGTACACATGCAATATGGCTTTTTCATACTTATTCAGAAAACGTATACAAATTTGAACGCAGCGGGACTCGAACCCGCGCCTTCTGGAAACCGACCAGGCGCTCTGACCACTAAACCATACGTTCTCATCAAGCTACGTCGACATTTTTATACGCTTGTTTCAACTTGTTTATGTTGTTAGCATCTCTGGAGAGAGATTTTTACAAATTTCCACTGCCATAAAAAAAATTATACGTTTTCTAAATAAGTATTTTTCTTTCCTAAGTGTGGATTAACACTTTAAAACTATTAAAAAATGTCTTTTTCATTTAATATTCAAAATAATAAAGAAAGACAATTTAATTTAGTCTGTGGTAATAACTATCAGAGACAAAATTACAAGAAAAGGAAACTGTCATCATAGTAGTAAATAAGTTAACATAGAAAAACGACTATTACATTACATAATACTTTAATCAAAATGCTCTAAGATCGGAAAAATTTGCTTTATGCAAAAGTTTTAAATTAAAATTTATATATTAAATTTTTTGAGTATGCATGTATCTCTAACTTAAAAAATAAAAGGCCCATAGTGTAGATGTAATGATGGTCGTCAAGCGCAGCGCATCCCTTGATTGGCCTAAACTGGTTTGTATTACTTTTTTAAATATATCTCATTGTTGTGATCGATTTATTAAAATTGATAGTTCCATATATTTTTTGTTTTTTTTTTAAATTGATTTTTAATATTTTTTTTTCTCGTTCTACTTTTAGTAGTACTCACTTACGCAAACCCAAAGCTTAGGTTAAGCCTCGCGATCTTTTGTCATGTGTACACAAGTACTTAAGTACCTAAAAACTAATTAAGATGCATTCGAAAAATTCTTTATATTTAATTTATAATGATCTTTAAATCTCAAATCTGAGAAGAGCCAAACTGTGGCATGAGTATAAATGGGTATGACTATAAATCTTAATATTTTCATTTCACACGCATAAAGAATAATCAAAATTCATTAAACACCACATCACAACATTACTATAAAAGTTTACATTTAATGCACATAATCGTGAAAATATTATATTGTGGCCGGTCGTGGCGCAGCGGCACGAGGTGTGACTGTAAAACCGACTGGTTGTGGGTTCGATCCCCACTCGAGAAGGTGAAATATTTACTTAAATTTATATTTCCATTTCTTCGCTCTGGTGTCGCGGCGTTGAGTTCTGCCACTCAACACGCAATGCCTCCAGAATTCGGCAAAAAGTGGGGAACGGGAGTGTCTTAACACTAGGTTCCCTCTGCCTACCCTGTTGTATGCGGGATACAGCGTGAAGCTGATAAAATAAAAAAAATCGTGAAAATATTAATAGAATATTAATAGATAAAATCGGGCCAGAATTTCCAAAGTTACACAATTGTAAAGTTTCACCACTTTTTAAATTAACGTTCCTTTGACAGCTAATGCGATGACGTCACGCTGCGAGTGTCATATCCGATTGCTGGTGATGCGGAGTGATTTAAGGAAGATTTAAACAGATTGATGATTACTGTAAATTGCAATAAGAATGGAAAAAAAATAATTTTGTATACATCATGTTATTTATTCAGTAACCCTGTTCGCCGAGATCTTGCAACGAGGAAAACGTTACTAGTATCCCCTTTTTCTCTTTTGTTATATTTTAAGTCCTTTTTTTAGTTTTATCAAAGGTCTGTAAGAGATTGCTTTAAGCAATAATACCACCCTTGCATACATGTTTTTGTCTACTTTTTACCGTATTACTTATAAGTAATTACGGGAATTTATTTTTTTATTGTATACAAATAAATAAATTCCCGTAAATCACTATCTTAAGGGAATTCCGGGATAAAAATTTAATAAGTTGCTTCAGGGGGTTACCCTTACCTTTGTATTTCCATCTCTTATCTCTTCTTTATTGATGTCAATATAAGGAAAACAATTGAATTTATAACCAACCGCGTAAGCGTAACGAGTAGATGTAAGCAAGCGACGACTTGCAACTCGCGGCGTTATGTTACAGTCGGTTTTGCGCGATCCAATCGTGTTTGCCAATCAATATCTCAGCCGTTTATTTAGATAGGACAAAATAAAAAAATATTCTTTTTTCTCCGGTTACCTATTTTTTAGATACGCTGATAATAAAAAACCTTGATGTGTGATTCATTGGCTGAGTAATCTTCTAACATATATATGTATATTCAATTAAATTCTCCCTTTTTGAAGTCGGGTAAGAATGAAAGAAACGCATCTTTTAGAACTCAAGAATCGTATATCATAAAGTATCTGAGAAGCTATTACTATATATGCACTATAACATTTTAAAATACAGAATAGTGTTAAACACATTACATATAGACCAGAGTATCGACGAACCTAATTCATTTTATGTTGTACGCGGCTCTAATAGCAACCAAAATAAAAATAAAGGGTAGTAGGTCAACTATGCGTTTTGTGTGTAACGAAACACAATTAAAAATAATTTTAACTTCACTTAATAGGAAACAACGAAATTTCCCTAAATACACCTAAAATAATAATAAATAATTATTTCTCTTCAATAATAATAGTATTTAAGTAAGTTATGTAATAAATATTCGTATAGAGGTCAGTCGTAGCGCAGGGGCACAAAGTGTGACTATAAAACCGACTGGTTGTGGGTTCGATCCCCACTCGAGGAGATGAAATATTTACATAAATTTATATTTCCATTTCTTCGCTCTGGTGTCGAAGCAAAGCCCGGCTTGAGTTCTACTACTCAACACGCAATGTCTCCAGAATTTGACAGTAAGTGGGGAATGGAATGTCTTAACACTAGGTTCCCTCTGCCTACCCTGCTGTGTGCGGGATACAGCGTGAAGCTGATTTTAGTTCATGAGGCCGCTATTTCAAAATAAATAACATTTGAAAGTTTTAATACTGAATATTAAATAGTAATGATTTTAGATTTATTAAGAATTAACATTTTGTTTGTCACGTAAAAATATTAGTCTAGCTTGATAACCATCAGATTTCAGAGTGTCGTGGATTGTGGCGTGACGTCACGCATCAGTCATCGACACGATAAGCCAAAGGCGTACTCTGCTACATAATAACACCCTAATAACACTAATAATAGTTACCTAGAAACCTGCCACAACATTCACGTTCTCTCTAACCTTGTGCCTATTTAAGAAATACTAAGGTCAAATTGATAATCACCCTTCGTAGATATAGAGAGTTGGATTTTGTTCAGTGTTCAAATATATTTCAATAATATAAGGAGTTAAAAATGTTTTATTGATTACAACAGATTGCTAATTACAATATTGAAAGTATGGGGATATTCTAATGTTATTTTTCACGTAATTTCTTCAGTATGTAATACTTCTTGCTGAGAAATTACATATTTGTACCACTTTTTTCTTAGAACAGAGATGGTGACCCGCTTTCCGTAGACTGGGTGTAAGGTGCCGCCCGTCGCCTCCTTCGTCCGAGCGGGCAGTAGGTGGCCTGTGTTTCAGGTGAAAGTCTCAAGGGTCAGTCGAAGCGCCGCGCCCTCCGCGCCTGCTCGTCGCAGTGCCACAGTCGTAGCAGCCCACCTCGACACATGGCACGCACGCCGTTCTAACCGCCTCTTGTTATGGAAAAGCGCGCAGTGAGCGGTCGGGGCGAACCCATCCCCAGTATATTAAAAAAATCCAAGAAAACACGGTCTGGCGATTTCGTTGATAAAAGTACTAAACTTAAACGGGAAAAGAATAATTATAAAAAGGGTGATGTAAACATACCGCTGCCGCAGGGCTGCACTCCGCTTATGTACGCCTGCCAACAAGCAAATTATAAATCTGTTCTCGATAGTCTCAATAAAGATGTAAGTCCCACTATTAAATCTAGAGTTATTGATACATATACTCACAAATTTGTAACCTGGAAGAAGAAATGGATTTTTTTTTGTTGCAGTATTCGGCGACAATATGAAAATTCATAACATAGATAAAAAATAAACTTGAGCTTTTATTTAATGGTGTTAAAATATGAATGTTAGCTTTGTTTCCAGTACTTAGTCGTAGCACGCGATGTAGCTCACTGACGCCGGCGTGCGCTGTCAGATATCGCATCGCCTTGTAAACAATTCACGTCAATAGAGTCCTTCGTACAACAATATTCACTTTGAAAATCCAGGGAAAATGTTCCAAGAAATTATTAAGCGTGGCGGTGTCGTATTTTAAAAAACACTGAAAAATTATTTACCTGAATTTTCCATTTACAATAATAAATAGATATAGTATTAAGCTCAAATTATACTTACGTAAATGGTTACATCGTAGCGTGAGACGATGGGAGCTATTAAATTGAAAGCTTTCAAGGAAATGCACTAGGCAGTAGGGTAAGAGGGGTAAATATTGTGTGCGGGGGCCATATAGTCAATCAATAGATATATCCAGCCCCATAACGTTACGGAAATTCTCATGTTGATACTCTTTAATGTGCCGCCACGTGTTTACTTTGTTAGTCATTCACAATTACTATTGCACAGTCAGACTTTACCTTCCGTAGGCATTAAATATTTTAACCCTTCTAAGGTGATTACTAATTTGGTGTTGAAATAGACGTAAACGTAAGTCGGTAAAAAGTTAAAAGTAACAAATTATAAATATTTTTAATAAAAGCTAAAACTTTTGTTTTTTTTTTTAATTAAATTGTATAAGTAATATTTGGTTTCATTTTGATTTAAAATATTTATTATCGAAGTTATTGGAAACCCTATATTTATATTTACACTAGGGACTAGCGGCGCCCAAGGTTTCGCTCGCTTGCATAAAATTGATTTAACATTACCTATCAGTGTATTTAGGGAAGCAACATTAAATTAAATAAAATTAAATATAGCATAAAAAAAAATATAACATAAAATTAAGCAACATTATTTTATTACGATTATTATCTATACTGTTATATATTTAATTTTTCGTAATTTAAATCTTTCGGCCAAGAGGCCAATGTGGCCACGCAGGAGCACAAAGTATGACTGTAAACGCGAATGGTTGTGGGTTCGATCCCCACTTGAGGAAATGAAATATTTATTTAAATTTATATTTTAATTTCTCCGTTTTTGTTGTCGAGAGGAAGAACGGCGTTGAGCTCCGCCACTCAACACGAAATGCCTCCAGAGTTCGGCGGAAAGTGGAAAACGGAGTATCTTAACAATACGTTCCCTCTGCCCCCTGCTGTGTGCGGGATACAGAGTAAAGCTGATTAAATCTTTTGCGATTTTATTTGAATTTATTCGCAAAAAATGTTGTACCTATTTATTTGAAAAATGATTAGTTATTTCGTATGTATTGTCGACACAAACGCGATCTTCTTTGCATAAATCTCGATTCTGCGGGAATTCCAAGATACTAGTTGTTTATATGTTACTCCACGACCGCTTCACCTTTCAATTTGTTTGTTTATAAGTATTGTGTAAATAACTACATGCGCTTAGAAAGAAATGGTTATTTTGAAATCAGAGATAGACACTTTTAACAATTTTATTTAAATGTAGAAATGCATCATCATTACGCTCAACAATTTTTCATTTATATATTTAGTTTAGTTCTGGAACTTGATCGTCCATATGATTTTCAATTTCAGATCTCCAATTTAATATGTCAAGAGAAAATGCTAATCACATTCAACAGCTTTTCTTAAGACCGATTTTTTTCTATCTCTTATAGTTTAGCTGGACACTTATAGCTTCATCAGATTTTCCAAATCTTTAATTTTTTATATCAACAGAAAATTTACATATGCTCATCCATTAGAGCTATAAGAAAAAATACTTCCCTTCAAATTTTGAACCTTTTTCAGCCGTCGTCAGTCCGCGTTCGTGACCGAGGCTTGCGGTGTGCGCTCCACTATTGCGCGTCGAGCGGCGCGGGCGCAAGCCAGGCGGCGCGCGCGGCCTGCGCGGACCGCGTGCTGATGGCTGCCCCGGCGCTGGCCGATGCCCGCGACGCTGACGGCCTCACGCCCCTCCACCTCGCCGTGGTGCACGGGAATGTCCCGCTGGTGCAGACCCTCCTGGCTGCTGGCGCTGATGTCAATGCAAAGGACAACGAACAGCACACTGTCGTGCATTGGGCTACAGGTCGGTTTGACGTTGGAATGTGTTCGGTTTAACTTATAATTTCCATTACAAAATTATGGTAATTATTGGATTATATTTATTTTATAAAAAACAACAAGTGCTAAGTTTAATTGTATTGAGTTATCAGCGTGTTATTTTTATTCGGCATAACATATTATACTAGACTCAAGTACACTAAGTAAGTATGTACTAATTGAGGAATTGAATTTAGCAGGAAAACTGTAATAAAATTATTTTTTTGTGATTTTTATAATACATTACAGTCAAATATTTTAAGACGGATTTAAAATTTATTTAGTAACATTTAATTTATAATGGTAGATGCCAGTCATGGCGCAGGGGCACAAAGTGTGACTGTAAACGCGACTGGTTGTGGGTTCGATATTCATTCGAAGAAATAAAATATTAATTATTTAAATTTATATTTCCATTTCTTCGCTCTGGTGTCGAGCAAACGCTCTGGTGTCGAGTTCCCCACTCTCCGCCTGTAGAACTCGGTGGAAAGTGGAGACCGGAGTTTCTTAACACTAGGTCCACTCTGCCTACCCTGTTTTGTGCGGTTGTATAAAAGGCCAATGTTCGTAATTTCCTCGAAATAATTAAAACGGGTTTGCGCATGACGTGTATTTCAAAAGAGCCCGATCGCGAGTAAGTTGTTATGTAGCTGTGTCATTCAGCGGTGGATCCGGCTTCACATTATCATCGCTTGAGTGGAATCAACGTGTTGCGTGCACGTCACTATTCCTACAGTTAAACTGTTACTACGAGTCAATCTATATTAGTTTTATATCGATGTATCTATAATTTTATAACTTACAACTTGTCTTGTATCGTAACTTTATAATTTCGCAAAAATTACACATTTTTTCAAATCTTAAAATTTGCGAAAATACGATGTGCTTAGTACGCATTTCAACTGCAGGGATAGATTATGTGTAAATACATAATCTAATTATGTGTATAAAATTCATACTAAATGGGAAAATACAAGTTCACTAAAAGCATAGGATTTGTAATTGTTTGATCTTTTTTTTGACATAACGCTGTATTCCGCTTATAGCAGGTAAAGGGAATCTGATTAAGGATACCTTATAAATCCGCGTGGAGAACGGAGTGTTTACTGTTCTCCACGCGGAAACAGGCGCCCACGCGGCGGTGAGAGGGGGCATAAATCATGAAAGCCACAATTAAAATTCATTTTAGTATAAACAAATTACTAAGTGTATTTTATGATTTCATGATAATGTATTGACCGGATGTCCGGCTAACTTGGCTCATGCGTTTTCATACGTGACCTTTACCGAAAATTTACTTTTAATGAGACAAATTTAATCTAATTCGCATCTATGAAAATTCGTCGTTCGTGACTTGGTACTTATGAAGTAGATTTTGGTAAGGTCAAAGTGTATTTTTTATATAATGATACTTTTATCGTCTGGCAGTGGCCAAAGTTTGTATGTCGTTGTTAAGGCAGCGAGGGGTGTCCAGTTACTACATTATTGAGCGACGAACAAGGCCAGGTCCTTGAACCATTGAATTACGTATATCTATCTCAGACTTGAGTTTTAATTACAAACACAAAAAAGGTCAATCTGACAAATAATAAATAGGAATCATTTAAGTGAATAAAGTGTTATCTATTGATATGAATGTGCTTAAATAATTGAATGCTTTGGTGTGTCATAAAGGGTGATTGAATGAGCCAGTGATAAAGGCTGATACATAAACTAATACTATTAATGATATTTTGACAAAATTCTTCACAAAAAAAATTATAAATAGAGAATGTTCCAATCTGACTTATATGTTATGTAGTTTGCGGAGAAGTGGGTGCGTTGAGAGCTGTTTTGGCAGCGGGTGCAGACGCAGCAACTCCGGACCAGCACGGTGGGTACCCGCTCCACTATGCAGCACAGATGTGCGGCGCCCCTGCCGCCACCGATCACCAGGTACGTTATAATACATGTTTTATATCAACATATTATATTGTTCTTCTATTTTTAATTTTATTTATACACATAAAAGAATAAAAGAGTTATAAATAATTTTGGTTACTTAATAGGTATGTATTAGTTATTAACAGTATGTGAGGATGGTTTTTTGTTAAACTTTCATGCAAATGCTACTAAAGAGGTTTAGATGAACTTTACACTAATATATCTTATATGTCAGAATAACACATAGACCAGATTTAAATAAAAGTATTTTACGTAGTTTTGCTTGGTATGACATAACAATTTAAGCGCGCTTCATTAGTTATTTATATTTTAGAGCAGGGGAGCAGCTTTGGAAGTCCTTCGAGCGTTAGTGAGAGAAGGTGGTGCAAGAGTAGATGTACGTGACGCAGATGGGCGTACTCCTCTTCTGTGGGCTGCGTCTGCAGGTTCTGCTGCTGCTGTTCTAGCTTTGCATCAAGCAGGGGCCAGTGTAGATGATTCAGATAGGTGAATTATTTATTCTTTTAAATATCATATATTTAAATAAAATATATTAAATTATACTCATTCATTATAGTCATTATTAATAATTTATCATTGTAACCAGAGATGGCTTGACAGCACTTCACTGTGCAGCGGCTCGAGGGCACACGGAAGCCTTGGAGACTCTCGTGGGTCTTTGTGGAGCTAGAGTCGATGTCGCTGATTCACATGGCTGTACTCCTTTACATTATGCTGCTGCCTTAGGTCACGCCGATGCAACGTCAGCTTTACTAGTACATGGTTCAGATTCACATCGTCAGGATCGTAGAGGAAGAAGCCCTGCACATACAGCAGCGGCCAAAGGGCAGATAGAAACCGTACGCATCTTAGGTTAGCTACATATCTACTAATACATATGTCCATATATTTTATAAAGTCAAATATTTATATCACTGTGCTATATTTTCATTCAGGTGCGAGAGGAGCAAATCTGTGGTTGCGAAATTCAAAGGGAGATTTACCGCTCCACGAGGCTGTGGCATCAGGTCGTAGAGAATTAGTAAAATGGTTATTAGATGGAAGACCATCACAAGTAAATGCGACAAATCATGAAGGCCGTACTCCTTTGCATATAGCTGCAGCTACTGATAACGCTGATCTCTGTCGCTTGTTATTAGACAGAGGTGCAGAAGTTAATCCAGTAGCTAGGTCATCAAAAAATGAACCGCTCACACCACTAGACTGTGCAACAAGTAGAGGTCATCGCTCAACTGCCAAGTATTTACAAATGCAAGGTGGTTTGCCCGCATCGAAACTTTCTAATACACAAATTATTATAGATAGCGCCCAAATAACAGGCTTACCGACGAGAAAAGTAACAAGCACAAAAATTGATGTACGTGATCGAATAAGAATTGAAAAGCGTGAAATTGTAGAGTTATCAAGTCCTGTTATGGATAGAAGAAAAGATGTAAGTAATGAACGCGATATTGATTCAAAAAGTAGCTCGTCATCTGACTATGATAAAGTTAACAGAAAAATGCAAAAGAAATACAGTGATCGGCATACTGAAAAACGAAAAAAAACCATGGATAAGCAAAAAAGTTTTAGTGATGGCTATGACAGCGAGTTTGAAGTAGAAAAACATAAAGCAAATAAACATAAAATGAAAAAAGAATTGAGAACAAAAAAAAGTAGATCGAAAAGTGAACCATCAAGACGTAGCAAAAGTAGTTCTAGATACCATCGGCGACATTTAAGATCTTGTTCTGAAAGTTCCTCAGAATCATCAAGTTATTCTAAGAAAACAAAAAGTAAACGAAATAGAAAACGAACCAAGCAAAAAAAGTCATCGATTTCAAGTAGTAGTTCAGAATCCAGTGACCGACATACTACAAAACGGAAAGGAAAAAAGACTTCAATATATATTGAAAATGATGAAGTTAAACAAAGAGTCAATATCACAAATTATAAAAATGTTGAACAAACACAAAGAAATGAACTGATGATGAGAAAAGAAAATATGGAAAACTTACAAAATCCACTTGAAACAAGTACAGATCAGGCAATAGCACCTCATACAATAAAACAGAAAACACTAAGTGAAACAGAAACTGATACTATTTCAGTGAAGACTAATATGGTAATTACCGAAGCTCAAATTCACATGGAGCGTGAATCTTCACAACATGGAAGTTCTGAATTGACAGTGACAATGGATTCTTCTAATAATGTGTCTATAGAAACTTCAAATTTATCTGTTACACATAAGGATGTTAATGAAGAAGTAAGAGAGGACAATAAAATACAAATTGTTGAAAGAGACAAAGATATTCACTTAGAGGATACATCAAAAGAGGAAAGTCAATTAAAATCTGAAGGTATCACGAATACTAGTGGAGCGTTAGAAAATGAGAGACAAGAATTAATTTTAGACAATTTACCAAAGAACATTGATGATAGAGTGACAACTAATCAAGACATTTCCGGGGATAATATTGTAACCAAAGATGAACCTCAATCTTCTCCGCTTGAGTTTAATAAGGAATCTGAAAAAAGTCTTAAAGAAACTGACATAAAAACAAATAGTAACGATGAAGAGGACAAACAGAAAGTAATAAGTCGCAATGGTAGTTCAGAAACACAAAGGAAAACATCATTTCAAGTATTATCTGGACCTGATGAAAACAAAACAGAAAGTAAAAAGGAAATTATATTAGACTTAAATCCAAACACCAAAGAGCAAACTATTTCTTTGGATAAAAGTTCTCCAAGCGTATCTTTCTCGAACAAAGACGAAGTTTTTAAAATCAAAGACTCTGAAAACGAATCAGAACAACTAGCAGAAGATACTAAATGTGCTCTTGATGCCGAGAATATGGAAACTAAAGAAAATCATGAAAGTGAAACTGTTTTGAAAAAGGAACAAGAAACTTCGAAAACATCAATTAGCAGTGAAAATGATGCAATTCCTGATAAGGGTATCATAACTATACTGGATGATCCATTATTTACGAATCAAGAGCTACAAGAATCAATTTTACAGGATGAACAAAATCCTATTGCTAATGATTTACCTGTAGATCAAATTTCTCCGAGTCGCGTAAGTAAATTCTCTAAAGATAGTCAAGCAAGTAGTAGAAAAAGTAGTATTTATGAAACAGAAAGTTATAAAGTACTATCTGATACCATAGAAACTGTCGATATAGGTTCAGGAATACTAAAAAAATCAAAAAGCTTGATTGATGGGGAACATATTGATAATAGATTACTAAGAGATAGCTCTTTGGGAAGAATTCCCAGTATAAGCGATAATGAAATATATTATAGTCTTTCCGAAGCAAACGGCAGGAGAAAAAGATTTCGTAAAAAAGGTAGAATAAAAAGTCGAATGACAATCAGATCCAAAAGTGAAAACTCTGAAAGAGGGTATGAATCCAGTGGACTGTTGGATTCTGGATTTGAACCCAGTCCTCGTCCTGTTCAACGATGTATTATGAGTCCAAGGCTTAATGCGTATTATCAACAACGGAAAAGTGCAAGAAATACCAGTAAAACTGATAGTAAAATTCCAGTAAGGAAACCTGGTGACAAGAAAGCAGTAGATATGAAATCAGTAACTCAACGAATACAGACGAATATGAGGAGGTCTGTGGAAGTTATTATTTTGTTTAGTCGTACCTTGATATTTTATTCAAATTAAGGTTTCATTTTCAGATACTATTGCGAACGAAAAATTTTCCAACATTTATTGGAACTGAAGCGGTTACAAATAAGAACAAGTAAAGCTAATGAGGCTGTATTAGTAAAAAGAGCAATCGACGAATACAATAAATCTAGTTTAAGCAATGTGGGTTTAGGATCATATAACAGTATAGACTACTCATTCAGTAGTTTTGAAAAGTTTCTTTATGATAGCTTGAGAAAATTACAAAAAAGTGGAAAGAAACACTTGGATAAGCTACCTGAAAAACCCATAGATTTTGATTACGGTGAAAGCGAATTATATAAAATGAGCACTATTCCGGATAATCCATGTTTGTGCACGAGTAAAACCCATCGGTGCTTCCATGCAGTGCACGCTTACACCGGGATCCCTTGTTCCGCTTACAGTAAGTGAAAAATATTATATTATTTAATTAATTTATTAAAATAAAAAATATTAATCAATATTTATATTCCTTTAGTTCCCTACAAATGGAATCATCACACAATGCCTAAGCCCGCCACGGCGGGCACAAGTAAATCAAAAGGATTTCTACCAAAAATTAATTCTAAGCCACCTTCAGGTAAAGCTCACGTTACACTTGAAGTATCACATGGTACTGAAAGACAGTTGATAGCACTGCCGGCCGAGAAACTGGATAGAAACAAAAGGTACTACGTCACGTTCACTGTAAAGGGATCTGAGCCTCCATCAGACAACGACAATGCCTCTCCAAAATCGTCTAAAGCAGTAAGAAGTCTCGACTAATGTGAATGTCTTATTTTATATGTAAGTTTTAGTTTAGCATTATTTTTTTTATATATAATATATGTTATTTATAATAAAGGTTAATGTATTTATAAACTTAAAAATATAATTTTCTTATAATTTACAAACATTAGCTGGCCTACCTATTGTTAGTTAAAAAGAATATACGTTTGGTAAGGTATACAATTTACTGGATATAACATAATATTATTTATATAAGTACTTACCTGATACATATACATTATTTTTATAATTCTGTGATTTTGGGTAGTAACAATTGTATTCTGATAGATTAGATAAACTATTATTGTATTCTAAATTATTTTAATTGATTGCTATTAAAAAGGATAAATACACTGCCAGTGCATTTTTTTACATTATAAAATCAGTACGTAATAGATATATGCAAAATATCATGATATATTTTTGTAGTTATTAAATATTTATCGTCTAAGAACATGAATTACTCTATTTTAAGGTGGAGTCTTCCATCTTCACAATGTAAAGAGAGTGTTGACTTCATTCGAAATCTTGATAATTTTAGATATCAATAAAAATAATGTTTAAAAAACAATTTGTAAAATATAACTATGAAAGTAAGATGCCAGTCGTGGCGCAGGGGCACAGGCGTAAGATTAAAGACGCGATAAGGTGAGTTTGATTTACATTCGAAGAAATGAAATATTTAATTTTAATTTCCTCGTTCTAATAAAAAGGCAAAGAGCGGTGTTGAGTTTCACTTCCACTCAACATGCACTACCTCAAGAATTCGGTGGAAAGCGTGAATCTAACAAAAAATAATAATATTATGCCTTCGGTGGTTCCTCTCTCTGGAGCCCTAGCCACAGATGGCTTGGATCCTTGTCCCACCATCGTGTTTTTTTTTAATATTTTTAAATGTATTTTTTTATAGCAATTAATATTTAAAAATGTAAAATTTATTCCTCTTATACAGGATGGAAGTGTCAGCACCACTTTAAATGAAACAACAGTTTTAATTACTCTAGAAAAGCTCAATATAATAATGATTTTTCCCAAAAATGAAAAAGTGTTTTTTTTAAACAATATAATAATAAAATTCTTGTTGTAATATAAAATGCCATTTGTCAAGAACGACGCACGCACACATAAACCTATCAAAGGGAAACCGCTGCATACGCCTCATTCCGAAATTGAGTCGTAGGTAATGGCAGCAAAGTTCAAAAAAAAGTTTTGTAGTAGTATGTGTTTACGCTATTGGTATGTATGCATAACTGCGTCACACGAAATACAGGTATGGATAAACATCGTGAAATTAAAAAAAACCTACGTCTAAACTGTTGAGGTATCTTGATTAATTTCTTTAGGTATGGGTTTAAAATATTTTACCCTATATGCTGTTCCTATAAAAGGAGCGCTGACACTTCCACCCTGTATATTAAAAGTATATATAGTAATGCCTACTTATACTTATTACTTCTGACGTCACTTGTTAGTTGTTACTAGCACTGCTTAATTAGTTAGATGATTTTTTTTTGTAACATGTCATCTCTAAGCCATATAACTAGATTTTATTGTTAATAATTTATATTATTTCTATCTCTTTATTAAATACGTTTTTTAAATTATATTTTATTAAGATTTTGATTTAGTCAACAATTATCATATAGGAATATATTCCAAGCCCAATTTTTTCGGCTGAATGTGTTTATATGATGCAAATTGCCCCATTTAAAATATGTTGAGATTATGAGTGCAATAGTGGCCTTACTTAGAGCACAATAACTAAATTATCTAAATAAATAAAATAAGTCTTTCCAATTAATTGACATCGCTAATGATAAGCTTTACCTATAACTAAATAAATTAAATTTATAAGAAAAATAATATAAATTTGGTATTACCCTTAAATTATTAAGTCGGTATAACCACATTATTCATAATTGTTCCAAGAAATCGCTTTGTTGTAGGTCATTTTTGCACTGACTACCTCATTATATTTGTAATATATAAAATGAATAGTTAAGCAAATGCAGTTATAAATCCTGAATAAATAATGTGTTTATTAAAATGTGTCGTTTTCTTTACTAAATTCCACATTCCACAGAGAAGTTTTAAAAATATATATTTCGCAAAGTATCAAAAATGAAAGGCATTTTAAATGTACTATTTTATTAGGAACTAGAGAAAACATTCACAAAACTCAATCGAACATTATAAGATTAAACTAAGTCACTAAAACAACAACAAATAATAACGTAACAATATATAAATAAATAAATAATTTAGTTATACAGAAAGTGATAATTTTAGACGCCGAGCAGCAGCGCGACGCCAGCGAGGGTCCAGCGCGTGGGTTTGTCTTTCGTCTTTAAGTTGAACGTCCAGACGAACGTCGGACCGCGCATTCTACATGAACAGTAGAAATATACATTTTAAATATATGCATGTTATTATTATCATTTACTTATTATATTATATGTAGTATAAGTAATTAAGAGAAAATATAGAACACACTCCTTCCGTTCCGTTCGTCTTGCTTTAAGTAATTCCTATATATAAAAAGGATTTAATAAAAAAAAACATAGGCATGATGTATTTTGCCTGAACCTGGTGTTAAGACACATAATTTTCATCAATGAAATGTATTACTTACTAAAAATTTATTAATATAGTAACTTGTTTTATACGGTATTTCCAATTGCGCCACTATTATGTTTACATAGAATGCTTAATTAAAATCGATTTCCTTATAAATAATTAGGACAAATAAAAGATTGATAACTTATTATCGTTATTTGTGATTCTCGACAAATTATTATTAGATAACAACTAATAATAAGTAAATAAACAAAAAGTGACATTACCGTATCTTGTAGACGGGGCACTCGTAGACGTTGCGCACGTCCTGCTTGTCCTGCGTGACGGCCTTGATGTAGATGACGGGCATGAGCGGGAACAGCTCCATCATGTGCGACTCCACGATGCCGCCCGTGGCCGTGTCCCAGCGCGCGCCCTCCATGTACAGCCCGTGGATGTTGGCGCCCTCGCGCGGCGGCGCGCTGCACCGCACAAGTAACCAGTGATAAGACACTCTCCACTCCAGGTCGTGGGTTCACTTTCCACCCAGAGGAATGAATTATTTTCATTTTTTCTCTCTCGTAACAAGAGTATGCATGACGTCGAGTTCCATTACTAAATATACAATCTTGTGTCGTTCATGATAAGGAATAGTGAAAAAAGGAGAGACTACATTTTGTTGTAATAGAATAGAGAATAATATTTTGTATCTGACTTAATATAATGCATATTATCAGCTTAGAGTTTAGTGAGATCGTACATGTGGACGTGAGGTCCTATGTGTGAATATGAGATCAGATGTATGGACAAGAGATGTGTGAACGTCAAAACACAATTATGTGGGAAAAATACTTATTTAGAATCTTTCCTAAGTGTGGAATAACAATTTAAAAAAATGTTTAAAAACAATTGTGGATTTGAAATCAAAAATCAAATGTGTGTGGACGAGAAATTTTGGGTGAAAATTTTCATATTTATAGATAAATAAGCAATAGCGTTGTTTAAGCGGGCAAAGGTGCGAGCAGGTTGCTAGTATGAAATAAATTAAAGGTCAATTTTGTTGTTTCATTTTCGAATGGTATAAAATTGTAGAAATATAATGAAAAAAAGATATTTTCCTTTTGTTTAGTTTGTTTTGTTTACATAGAGTGTAGAGCCGACGATATCTTACTTGAAGTCCCCGCGCCCCTTCTTGGTGACGTCACAGTTGAGGCACATCTTGTCGAGCGGCCACTCGTTCTTGCGCGCCGTCTGCTGCATGATGGCCGTCAGGAACGACTGCGGGTTGAAGAAGCCCGCGAGCCACACCGCCGGCGGCAGCTGCAAGGTTGAACCTTGTTATAGAATAATAAAAATACTTCTGTGAGGCGGCATATCGTCTGTAAACGCTACTGCCGTGGATATGGGATATGGAATGGGAATCCTATTCTTGAGAATAGGATTCCCATTCCAGTAGAATACATATTAACATGTAAATTATATTATGTTTACGCTCTGCAACACGAGGTGCGTAAATGAGTGTCTTAACACTACATTCTTACAACTCACTACTTCAACTTAACATACATCTCTACGGTCAGAATCAACTTTTCTAACCTTTTATTATATATGGAGATGTGAACATTTAGTAAATTGTAAGCTTTAACAAACAAAGTCACAGAATACCTATCTAAACTTTAATGTATAACTGCTTCTTCTTGTTCATTCGAAGATTTAAAAGAGCTAGCATAAGTCTATTTATATACAAATATTTTCAATTTGTAAATAATTTCTATTCTAAAGAGTCCAACAAAATGAAGGCGCTCGCTCACATTAAAGTCCCCTGACCAGTTCTCAAGCTCGGTGAGCCGCAGGCAAAGGTCGGAGAACCAGGCGGCGAGTCCGAGCTGGCTCGGGTACGCCAGTTTGGTCCACGACTCCGGCACGTTGTCCATGAAGAGGGACTCCATCAGATTCTCCATGTCACTGCTTATTGTTAACTCGCCCTAGTGTGGACATTTATGTTATACTAACGACCCGCTCGGGACTTCGCCCGCTTAAACTATACAATTATTTATCTACTAATCTGAATTACTTTCAGGTTCCAACAAAATTTACATTTTAAAGACAATCTATACATACAAAAATAAAATAGCATCTAATTCATTATATATGTGGAAATTTTGAAATATAACAAATACAACATTTTTAAAGAAGTTTTTCCATATACAATAGTGAAAAGTGCATCGGTTCGTTGGGCCGTTTCTGAAATTAGCGTCCAAAAACGCATAGACAAACAGACAAAATTTAAACAAATATTATTTTGAATTCTATTGACAAATTTGAACCCAATAGTAGATTTTCTCACATTTATTCCATGTAGTGTCAGAGATCACTTGTTTCTTGTTTATTTTAAAAAATACAGTAAATAACGATATATAAATATGCAGCACAAATTTTAGACGTATCTTAGTAATTACAATGTGTGACTTTATTTTTCGAGTTTGAGTTAGATTCCCACTACAGAATATGAATTACTTTCATTTTCACTATTCGGTAAGATAAGTTGAGTTTTGCACTCAACGCACAATATCTCGAAAATGTATATTTATTGTTTTTTAACTCTAGGTTCTCTCAGCCTACTCCTGGTAGAGTATCAGCGTGATACAGTGGGATACAGCGTAAAGTTAAAAATATTGTCATACTTTTAGGCCCAATTCCAATTCTTTCAACGAGCGTCTAATTTCTCCCATGAGTTTGTTCATCCTCTCGCACTCTTGTAACGCGACGATGGTGTATGGAGTAAGTTCCTCCACTTTGCCCATTAGTTCCACTAAATTGAAGGGTTCTGGTACTCTATCCAATATGTCATCCAATATATATCGGACCTGAAGACGTTTTTTAATGAATATTTAAAATTATTTTATATTATATTCTATTTTTGAATAAACACGATAAGTCTAGATCATGAATTACCATTTCTTCTTTGGTCGCGCCGCCACCCGCTTGAGCACCCGTGTCTCGGGGCTGCATTTCAAATACTACCTGTAATATTATTTTTGTATAAATTCATGCATTTAGCAATGAAATGTAATGTTAAATATGGTCCATTTAGACAGTATTATTTTATTGATTAAGGTCAATACGGCCATTGAAGTATGCGAGCGTCTAACTGAAGCGCGGTGGTTGTGGGGTCGATATCTAATCGTGGGAACGAAGTATGTTCATTTTCACGCTCTGGTATAACTAAAAACCTTGACTTTCTTCACTCAAAACGTAATATTTTGAAAATTAAGCAGAAAATGGATATAAGAGTTGGTTTATATGTGAAAACAAAGTACTATATGTAACCAAAAATGAAAAAAAGATAATGTTAATATCTATATTATATACATATTTTTTAAAAACACACCTTAAATAATCTTTCAGAGACAGTAGTCAAGTAACCAATTTCAGCATTGGGGTGTAAGCCGTAGAGATATGGTGTTTCCTCTGGGAGGAAGTCATCTATGTACTGGTGGTAGCCAACATAATCTGAATTGGGCGGCGATATGAAAGCGGGCGCTAGTTGTAGCTCACCGTCAACCTATAGTATAAGTAAAAGAGATTTAACTATAGATACTATTACTTTATAATAATTATAAAATAATATAATAATAATGCATTTAATATTTTAAGGATATAATAATGTATAAAAGTAATTTTGTGAAATTAATAACCGTAAAAAAAATATTACAGTTATTAGTTTCAGTTCTTACCCGGTAAAATTATGACATTTAACTAATTTTGTCCAGTTATATTATTTTTAATATCACAAAGCACGGTCCAATACTAAGTGTTTTCAAAATCTGCTGACAGTGTCACCCTGAAGAACGCTATGAATGGCTGCGTCGATTTAATCTAAGGTGTTTCTTACATATATATTTTTTTTTCGAGTAAGCAATGTGTAAAAGTTTAGAAAATTTAATTTCAAGGCAGCCACAACTCGTTGACCGTACTATACATAAAACTAAAAAAAAAAACTATACCAATTCCGGTTGCATATATTCCAACAAGAAAGTTCTGCAAAGGCGTCTGTCCCAATCGTCTGTAATATGTCCTCCGTACATAATCTCCCCGAAGAGGTACCTCAAGTCCTCCCACGGCACTCGCGGGTTCGCCTCCAGATAGTTGTACAAAACGTACACACATATCGTTAGGTCACCGAAATTGAACGGGTATACTCTATATTTAGAAAGCAAACATATAAACATACTATTAAGTATATTTTAAGTCAAATCAATGGAATAAAATTTATTATAAAATATTGTAAAATATTTTTTAAAGCAAAACGATATATATAGAGTCACAGGAGAGCCCAAGTAGGAATTCATCGCGTTACTCGAGCTCGTCAGGAAATCATATGGGCAGAAGCCTTGTACTCTGTAGTGTATCCCTACCAAATAACCAAGTATAAGGACGTGCGTTGAGGCAAGACCGTTTTTTTTTTTTTTTTCTCCTCCTCACTCCCTGGAGTGCCCCTGCGATTTTATACAGGCGACACAACAGTTTATTGTTTATATTAGTGAATATAATATTAGTAATAATATTTAAATCATACATAAATTTAATTATATCAATATAATAATAAGATAGTATATATACACACACACGCACACACACATACATACACACATACATACACACATACATATATATATATATATATACATATATATACACACACATATACATGTCCACATACACAATACATATATATTACTTATGTTACTGTGTTGTTGAGGTCTTTAAGTGTGCTAAAGATGTGAGATATAAATTTAATAAATGATTTTAAGCAATTCTCGTTATTTATTAAGTTATGTAGGATAAATGGCGTTTCTATGTTGTATATGTTGCAATTAATTATGTGTTCCGATCTTTGTGAGCTATATCTATGACAATATTTTATTAGGTGAACTAGATTTTGAATTGAGTCA
>JAATLQ010037137.1:0-39616 GCA_013421005.1 Heliconius erato x Heliconius himera | reverse complement strand
TATTTATTTTTTTTATTTTTTTTAAATTATAGAATAAGTCCTCAGCGCATAGGGCGCTAAGCGGCTTAGACGGTCGGCATTGAATCGTATTATGACTAGATATCTGTGTAGTGCTTTTATATAAATACTTCTATATTAAGCTCTTATATAGAATGAGTAAGCTTTTGATGTACTATTTTGAAATAAATATAAAATACTTGGTAGATATATTTTTTAGCTTCACGCTGAATCCCGCTCTTAGCAAGGTACGCAGAGGGAGTCTGGGAACCTAGTGGTAAGACATTTCGTTCCTATTAAGTTAATTCCGTTACCCATTTTCCACCAACCGCAACTCAATACCGCGCTTTGCGTCGACACCAAAGCGAACAAATTAATTTTAATTTTTCGATTGACACATTCGACACCAAATGGTTGTGAATTTTTTTTTTTTTTCATATAATAAATATGAGTTCTGCCACTCAACACGCAATCCCTCCAGAACTCGGCAGAAAGTGGGAAACGGAGTGTCTTAACACTAGGTTCCCTCTGCCTACTCTGCTGTGTGCGGCATACAGCGTGAAGCTGATTTATTTATTTTTTTCATTTCCCTGAATGGGAATCGGACTCCCAACTTGTCACGTTTACAATTTACACGTGTGTGGCCATGCGCAACTACTGCGCCTCAATTTTTTTTTTCAAAGTTAACCCTGAGGCTGTCGTTGCGCAGCGTCACAATGTTGATTATTGACTATAAACGCAACGGTTGTGGGTTCTATTTCCATTCGAAGGATTAATTACTTTTATTTCTTTACTGTTAGTAACAAGATAAAATCGTTGAGTATCTACATTGAACACGCAATGTTTGAAAAATTGGGAGGAATGTGAGGAACGGATTGATTTCTCGGTCTAACCTGCTGAATGCTAGAAGGTAGTCTAGTCACTTATTTATTGATTTATTTATTTTGTCTTTATTGCACACATTTTTAGAAATAAAAAAAATACATATACAAAAGGCGGGCTTAACCCTAAAAAGCATTCTCTACCAGCCAACATTGTTGTGTGGGAGATAATTGTGTAGGTTTGCTCGATCATTTAAATTAACAGATAACTGTGTTAACAAAAAAAAACTTATTAGTGTTTTTTACTCTACAAATTTACCGAAAATTTATAAATTAAAAAAATATAAATCAGCTTCACGCTGTATCCCGCACGCAGCAGGGTAGGCACTAGTGTTAAGACACTTCGTTCCCCACATTCTGCCGGATTCTGGAGGCATTACAAGTTGAATGGCAGAACTCAACGCGGCGCTTTATCTCGACAGGCGAAGAAATGGAAATATAAAATTAAGTAAATATTTCATCTCCTTGAGTGGGGATCAAACCCACAACCAGTCGGTTTTACAGTCACACTTTGTGCCGCTACGCCACGACTGGCCTCAAAAAATATATATATTCAAATTGATATGTTTCCATTCCAAATCATCGAACTAACAAGATATATGCGTAAAACTACTATAGGAAAAACAAAGGCCCTAGAGACCGTAAAGAACTGTCGTATCTAAAGTTTGACACTTTGAATTACCGAACGCTACGCCGTAACTTGAGGTGGATTTAAGGGAGAAGTTTATTTTCATATATTACTATATATATACTACTATACTGATATTAGAAGGCAGAAGATTCGAAGGTTCGTTTGGTTGAACGCACTAATCTCAAGAACTACTGGTTGAAATTAAAAAAATATATTTTTGCGTTAGATAGTCCATTTATCAAGGAATACACGTTAATCATTTCAATGAAACAAACTGTGAATGTTCAGAAATAACTAAGGTACAAGCGTGCTGCTGTAAACGCGACAGTTTCTGAGTTCGATTCCCCCTCTAGGAAAATATCATATTTAATATTGTTACTTCCTCACTCTAGTAACAAGGCAAAGCGCGGCGTTAAGTTCCGCCACTCCATACACACAACCCGCAATGCTTCGAGAATTAGGCGGAAAGGTGCATGTGCGGGATACAGCGTGAAGCTAAAAAAATACATTTACAATTATTACAAAAAACCAACAAAACTACATTTAAAAAATAAATAAAATTCAAAACATGCATACAATACAACATACTACAGTGTAAACCCAGTACGTAAACGTTTTTATTGGCATCCCCCACTCTCCTTTGAGAATTTGAGTAAAAACGGATATCGAATATCGCTTACAAATAAATATCTCCAGAGTATTGCACATTTCGCTTCAGATTATTGTACGACGTTCCTTATAACAGAATTCTGTATATTTATTTCTTTAAGGATATGAAGATATGTTTCTATTTTATAAAGTGGCTATGAATTTATATTAATAGTAGAACTCTTTTGCACTCCCTAACTTATCTCCTTGCAAAATTTTAAATTTCTAGGTTCAGTGGTTTTATCTATACGTTGCGTGTCAGTCAGTATTGGAAGAGATTTATATTATGTTTTACAATATATATAATACAGAAATAAGTCTGTAGTTCGTCTTATTATACGAATAGATAGATAACAAATGCGAGGTATAAGATAGATAATATATGCGGGATACAGAGTGAAGCCAAAAAAAGTAAGAAAGTGATAGACGCATTTTTTTTAATTTTACAGACAGATTTTAATGATTCGATACCGCATAGATTGCGCGTAATGCAGCGTTGTTAGCAATGAATAAAAGAGTTTCCCCTTATATTAGGGATGTGCATCAATAAAATAAGTTCCAAAAGCACATCCCTACACATACTCTATAATATTGTGTAAATTTATCTTCACTGCACTAGTGAGTACCCCATAAAGTGAATATAATAAAGAAACAACATAAAAAAACAGGTAAAAATGGCTAAAAAAGAAGAAAGAAAAAAAGGCAATATTAGTCCCATGTTATTCTTAAAAGCATCGTTGCATTAAAAAGGGACGGCAAGGAAAATCACAATACCATTATTTTCAGCAATTTGTTCCCTACGGAACCAAGAATTAATATAACTTCCGTCTGCCACATCTGACGTGTAATCGTAGGGTAAACGCACAGAAGAAGGTGCTTTTTGTTTGGAAATGTCATCAATTATTTTAAGCTATTCTATAATTTAAATTCGAATTCAAATTCAAAATATTCTTTATTCAAATAGACTATTCTAAGCACTTTTGAATCGTCGAATGAACGTAAACAAAAAAAGCTACCACCGGTTCGGAAGGCAGTTCCGCTGAGAAGAGCCGGCAAGAAACTCAACAGTTACTCTTTTCAATGATAATGGTATAATTTAATTATAACATTCAATAGACATTAATTCCATACATCTTTATCCTGTAAATATTCTTGAACAGTGTAATAACAATGAAAACTTAGCTTTACTTGTTAGTATAATTTATACAGATACTTTAAATTTATGTAGAGGGCAAACTTAGAATACATTGCGGAATTTTATTATATACAAGTATGACTATATACTCAGACCGATAAAAGATATATAACCTTTTTGGAGGCGAAAACTTCGCGTAATAAGCTTATCAATTAAAGACATCTTGGCACAGTGGCCATATCTCTTGACTGTAAACGCAACGATTGTGGGTTCGATTTCCATTCGAGAGAGTGAATAAATTTACAAGATAATTACTTAATTCATTTATACAACTAAGTACATTTCCGCACTCTGGGGAGTGACTGTAAAGAAAGTGGAAAAGGTTTATTGTAAAAAATATGATATATGAAAATTATTTATCATTTCATTTAAAACATTTTTTTTTTTTAATATAAATAAACTGATCATTATTGAAAAATTCGTATGTATTACTTACAATAAAAATGTAATGGACATTTGTATATCTCTTTTTTTTACTTAATTTTTTTTAATTACATAAAATAAAAATATTTGAAATGAGAATAATTCCCTATTTGAATTGAAATCATGAAATCAAATCCATAATGTTTTCTTCAAATATACAACATCAAATATAAAACAAAGTATGATTAAAACCTAAACTCTAATATAATTTGTTTTAGCAAGTTATTTTATGCATATAACAGGGTAGGCTGAGGGAACCTAGTGTTAAGTCGGAACTCAACACCGAGCTGTGCTGAGAATCGAACCGACGACCGTCGCTTGAACAAAATTTATTAAAAAAATAATAATAATTGAATATTAAACAGTCAGTCTATAACACTTCACTAGGATCAAACATCTAAGTATAGGGTAAAAACGCCAATTATGGACGCTCGGTGATTGACGTTGGCCCGCAAAGTACTTTGCGCTGTCCGGGAAAAATGTTTTCGTTGCAAACCCCTTCTATAGCGAGTGGGGAACGATTACTGTAGTTTATGTCTCTATTATTATACGTTTACTTTCGTCACTATAGTTTTTAACGTGTAGATTCGTGAATAGGGGAGTTTTAAGGCGAAGGTAGCGAGTTTATATTTGAACGATGAACGATAATGTTTATTTATTAATTTAATAGATTATTTTAAAATTAAAGAAATATAAATATTATAAGCGTAATGTACAGCGCAAAAAATGTGGAAATATTTAGATTTTACTATACATTTGTACAGTAAAATCTTAAATGTTTCAAAATTTTCAATTTAATTTATGATTTTTGTCTGTGGAAAGTTTTAAATGTAAGTTTCTGAAAATTGATTTATGCATGAAATATTGAAAGAAAGTATGTTATTTAAAAGTTCTGTCATTTTTGAAGCTAGAACTTCAATTTGACACATTTTGTGTTCAACTGGCACACTCGATATGTCATTACTAAAGAACTGAAAAAAGAGTATTTTGTAACGTTCCCGAATTCTGAAGGCATTGCGCTTTGCCTTGACACCAGAGCAAATAAAGGAAAATATAAATTTAAATAAATATTCCTTTTCCTCGAGTGGGGATCGAACCAAATACCAGTCGATTTTCCACTTACATTTTGTATCTCTGCGCCACGACTGGCCTGAAATAATTGAACTTTATGATATATTATATTATAATATAAAAAAATATATTATAATATAAAAAATGATATGCGTTGTAGCCCAATTTTAGCGGCTATTCCTGGGTGTTAAAATAATTGCTAAAACCGCAGTGTTACATTTGTGATTCTTTATTTATAGCTTCACACTATTTCCCGCACATCAGGTTAATCAGAGGGAACCTGGGAACCTAGTGCTGTGATACTCTGTTAACATTTGGATACTTGAGTTCTCCACTTTCATCGTAATTTTCGGAGGATTCATGTTCAATGGCAGAAGTAGCAACGCTGAAGAGGAAGAAATTAAATATTTCATTTCTTCGACTAGGATTCGAACCCACCCAAAAATAAGCTTCAAATTTTTTCCTTCACAGCAAGTTTGGCGTAAAAATAACCTTCTATTATGCATAGCATATACACATATTATACTCTTATATATAGAAAATACGTAAATTTACGAAATTGATTTAACTGACCCCTACAGCCTAGCTAGTACCGCCGTAGGGCAACCGAAGGGGACACGGTCGTTCGGTAGACATGTCAAAGTGTAACGTAAAAAATTAATTAAAAAATCGCCCGCGGACATACGAGTACGTTGTATGAGGTAACTTGTTAACAAAATATAGACATCACTTGTATTGAAAGATTTGAATACGTTTTTCTAATAATTATTTGAGATTTCTGCTGTAATATTAAAATTTTAAAAGGTAGTATAGTACAATATAGTTAATAATTTTTTCCGTCTGAAAGAATATTAGATATATATTTTTTTACTCCACACTGTATGCTGCACATAGCAGGGTAGACAGAAGGAACCTAAAAACTTAATGTTGAGACGCTCCGTTCTCATTAAGTCGCGGCGCAGGGGCTTGTGTGCGGTTGTGGGTTCGATCTCCACTAGAGGAAATGAAATATATAATATATATTTCTTTCGCAATTCCTTTAAAATTCGGTGGAAAGTGGGGAACGAAAGTGTCGTAACATTATGCTCCCTCTGCCTACCCTGCTACTACTACATGCGAGATACAGCTATAAAAAAAACCATTAAAGCAAACATAAAGACGAAAATTCAGATATCTGTCTATTATTACAACTGATGAATGAATGTGTATCATTGTCAATAAAATATAAGTTGAAAAAAGCAACATAAAAAAACAAACACTTTTCAGCTCAGTTCGCAGCTTAGGGCAACTTTCATAAAAAAAAACTTTCAAATTTCAAATGTACTAGCTCATATATAAAATATCCTCAACCTCAACCTCAGCTTATCTACACTGCAGGGTAGGCAGAGGGAAACTAGTGTTAAGACACTTCAATCCCCACTTTCTGCCGAATTCTGGAGGCATTGCGTGTTGACTGTCAGAACTTAACGTCGCGCTTGTCCTCGACACCAGAGCAAAGAAATGGAAATATAAATTTAAGTAAATATTTTATCTCTTCGAGTGGGGATCGAACCCACAACCAGTCGGTTTTACAGTCACACTTTGTGCCCCTGCGCCACGACTGGCCTCATATATAAAATATAATCATAATACGTCAAATTAAACGCCACTACGTGGTACGGAACGCCTAATAACTTACAGTAGCTGCTATGTACGTGTCAAAATGACAGACAGAGGGCGAATTTTAAACTTGTCAAAATTACACAAGCTGTCGCGAGCCACGTTTGTTTGGGGGGTGTATTCTGTTGATTATTGTTGAAATTATTATATTTAACCGATTGTGAAGAAGACTATTTGATTACTGATAGTGTCTGATATTTTTATATTATGCTCGAATTTAGGTGCGGCTTTATTCGTGATGGCAAATAGAAGTAACTAAGAAATATACGAGTATGTAGCTATGAGCTCATCTCATTTTAATAGAATTTCCAATATAAAAAAAATTGTGTGTTCGACTAAATTAACCCTTTAACTTAATATTATTATTTAATTATATGTTAGTTTCATTTCATTTGTGATTTTTTCATTATTTTAATCCGATCGGTTATGACTTTTAAGCTAAGAGAATATATATGCAACAGTCGGAAACAATACCTTATATTATGTACTAAAAATCTAAGATTTCTTTAAAAAAAATTAAAAAATATATTTTACTATAATTTTTCCATTTTTTTTGTTTTATATAGTGCTATAATTTATAATTAAACAAGTGTTCAGGTCGATCTCGACATAATTATGGCTATCTAGTTATTACCCGATAAGTAAACAAAACAATTTTTTTCGCCAAACATATCGGCTTTATGTTCAGTGGGGGAACTCAACGCCCCATAAAATGCGGCGTTGAATGAAATACGAATAGTACGAGTAAAATAAACAAAATAAACAAATAAACAAATTAAAATAAACAAGAAATATAACAAATAAGAGTCCTTCCAGAATAAGTCCGCTTGGAAGCCAGCCAGTGACATCAAAATGATCCCAAGTTATTCAGAACAAGTCTCGAAGCACCTGCGAAGAAACAGTCAAGAATATTAATGTGGAATTTTGAATGTTTACCTACTTTATGTGATCTATGATGTGTTAAGTGCTTAATAATCTTGTTCATTTTCAGTAATATTAAGATTAACTAGATAGCTTGTATGGGTAGAGTGATATATTTTTTTTAAGTTACAGTATCCATACATAGTGTCATGGCGCAGTGGGATAGCTGACCGTAAGCGAAATGACTGTGGGTTCCTAGCTCAATAAAATAAATATATTTAATATTTTTTAAAGTGTTATTCCACACATAGAAAAGAAAAATACTTTTTTTAGAAAACGTTTAAAAATTTGATCGTAGCCGGACTCGAACCCGCGCCTACTGGAAACCGACCAGGTGCTCTGACCACCAATTTTTAAACGTTTTCTAAAAAAGTAGAATAAATATAATTTCACTACCCTGTACAATGTGTTCTGGCAGAGGAGAGAAAAGGGGGGGGGGGGGTCAATAGGTATTGGGGGAATACGTGAGACGTTGATCTTCTTCAAACAACATACTGTGTAGCAGATTCTGGTATAAAGAAGAGAGTATTAGATTAATAATGATTTTCTCGACATATGGAATTAAATAGAAAACTTCGACTTCAAATCGGATGAACCGCGTAGGTATAATTAGTAGATAATACATGGATAGGTCTACCTATGATCACGGACTGCTGCAAAGTGCTAGAAAATCTGGGATGAAAAAATTAACTGTACCATAATGAACATTATCGACAAAGGAGCGCAGACCATTTAATTCGTGTTCACTTCACATTTAAAAAAAAAGAAACCAAAACTTTAACAAGCAAAACCAGAACAAAAAAAGGCACAGACGATGAAAGTCTGTGGCGCCTAACAACTCAATAAATAAAAAAAAAAAAGCAATAAATATATAAGATATGCGGTTAAAAAGTTTAATTTAAAAATCATTAGGTTATATCTAACCTATATGCCTAGTTGCTATATGCGGGATAAAGAGTGAAGCGATAAAAAAATGTAGTTCAGGCCGATAGGACTTGAAGGGCAGGTTATTTTTATTTTTAACTTTGTTTTTTTATTTTCCACACGATCTTCTCCATAAGTGCACTATATTTCTAAGAATAGTTATTAAGTAGATCATGCAGTGATGTGTCACTACCATTCTGTCTCAAATAGACATCATTTTTGGTATCTGTCTTCATAAAATATACAAGATATAGCCCATGTTATCATTGTATGAAGATAACTCGAGTGACAATTTATTTTTAAATAATTTTTTATTTAAACTTAAATCTCAATTCCAAAAATAGCTTGTTCTTAATAAGTACTGAATAATAATTTCAAAATATTTGATAAGAAGTCAACATTTTTATTTTTCAAGACCTGAAATAAATTGACACTAAACGATAGTTAAAAAAATCTACGTCAATGTGAATATGAACTTGTGAATATTCGATACGAATACATTACAGATACGAATTTGAGACATTGCATAATGAGTAGCGGAACTTAACGCCGCCGCCGTCTTGCTTGCTTCATTGCCACGACTGGGGTTCGAATCTAAAACCATTTATTGCATCACAATGAACTTGAATTTTACTGGACATACTAAAATATACCTAAGTATATATTTACGAAATATTTATATAAAAGAAACCTGTTATTTATACCATGACCCATATTGTTAAGTTATAATGTTAAGCAACAATGGCCATAGAAGCGGACTCTTTTCAAAATATGCGACAGCGACATTTTAGCCTCGAAGGGGGCGAAATTCTGAAAACTTTTTGATTAATTACATTTCGCTCGGAGGAAATACAGCGTTCAGGTGAATGCTAGATATGATAGACCTATAAATGTGTAGATACGGATTATTTTTATTTTCTTTCTAAGCATTATTTTTAAGCACCTTATTCTGCACCTTATACACCTTATTTAGCAGGGTAGGCATATTTATAAGAATTGCTTTTTAGATTATTTAGTAGTTATTAGTAGTTAGTTTTTAATAGTCTTTCTTTTTTTTGTTTTAAGCTTCACGCTGTATCCCGCACATACCTGGTTAGGCTGAGTAAACCTGGGAACTTAGTTTTAAGATACGCTGTTTTCATTAGGACACTTCCGTTCCCCACTTTGCGCCGAGTTCTGACAGTATTGCGTGTTGAATGGCGGTACTCAACGCTGGGCTGTATACTGTTAGTAGAACATAGAAAATAAATGAAGATAGTTCATTCGCCTTATCGAAAGGCCAAAGCCATTACTTTTACTGTTGAACGTTCTGCCAGTGCATACGATGGTCTCCAACACTATTTGTATACAAAAACGGAAATAAATTATATTATATTTCAACTTTTATATATTTAAATGTACATTGAGGCCGGTCGTGGCGCGCGGCACGAGGTGTGACTGCAAAACCGACTGGTTGTGGGTTCGATCCCCACTCGAGGAGATGAAATATTTACTTAAATTTATATTTCCATTTCTTCGCTCTGGTGTCGAAGTTAAACGCGGCGTTAAGTTCTGCCACTCAACACGCAAAGCCTCCAGAATCCGGCAGAAAGTGGGGAACGGAGTGTCTTAACACTAGGTTCCCTCTGCCTACCCTGCTGTGTGCGGGATACAGCGTGAAGCTAATTTAATTTAATTTTTAATTAAATAAATCTTTTGTTTTGAAAACTAATGCATTTTTCATATAAAAAAAATATACCTTTAAAACTAAACTATATAATGTGTCTTGTCAATTTTTAATTAAATAAATCTTTTGTTTTGAAAACTAATGCATTTTTCATATAAAAAAAATATACCTTTAAAACTAAACTATATAATGTGTCTTGTCTATAACATTTTGTAGTCTTCAATATAAGTGTGGCGCGAGACTTTCGAGTTTATTACCTGACATGTTTGAAATACCAGTTTTATTGCTAAAAGGGAGAGTTTCAGCAAGTATTTTCTATCTATATACATTTAAACATCGTTCTTGACTTTGTGATATCTAATCGACATGCTTAAAATATTCACCTTAGGTACAACCTTTTGGTGGTAATATGTAAATTTAAATAGGTACTATTGGAACAAGTGAATGAATTGTTATATTTGGGAAGTATGTTCAGTAGAGATGGAAGATACGAAATGGATGTGGACAGGTGTATTGATGAGACGGTGAAACGTCAGCACAGCCGTTTGGCCGTGCACAATGCAGTGTTGATACCGACGCTGTTATACGGCAGCGAAACGGGTATTGCAGAAGAAGAATGAGAGAAAGATGAACGCCGTGGAGAGGAGATCTCTTCGTAGGATATGCGGAGTCAGCTTAGCTGATCGAATCCACAATGAAGAGACACACAGAATGGCAGGTACTAGCGAGGATGTCACGGTGAGAATGAAGAAGAACGTGCTCAACTGGTTTGGGCGCGTCGAACGAATGAGTGATGAAAGAATAACAAAAATGATTATGATGGAAAAGTGAGTGGTAAGAGAGATAGGGGGAGTCCTCGGGTGACCTTCGAAAACACAGTATCAAAAATACTGGAGGAAGGTCACGTAAAAAACATGAGGACTCCCCGGAGGGCATGTATGACATTGGACAAGGCGAAAGAGGTATGTAGAGACCGAAGCGTTTGGCGCTCCATTCTCTCTGTCTACCCCGCTAGGGATAAAGCGTGAAGTTAGGTTATAAGATAAATATCTTACTTATAAAAGGAAAGCATTCATGAAAATTAAATTTTGTTCACACGTATCGCATTACAATAATACTTATATAATCCTGTATATAAAATATTGCATTATTATAATATATGATTAGTAAGGAAAAGGTGCTTTTATATAAAAACTTTTTTCAGCTTCGCACTGTATCCTGCATGTAGCATGGTAAACACTGTGGAAAGTGTGACTGTAAAATCGACTGGTTATGGGTTCGATCCCCACTCGAGGATATGAAATATTTATTTATATTTGAATTTCTTCGATCTGGTGTCGAGACAAAGCGTGGCGTTGACTTCCTCCACTCAATACGCAATGCCTCCAGAACTCGGCGGAAATTGGCGAACGCAGTGTCTTAACACTAGGTTCCCTCTGCCTACCCTGCTGTGTGCAGGATACAGCGCGAAGCTGATTTTTAATAAAAAAAAAAATATTACACTATAAAAGACTACAAGGATAGACTTAAAAATTATGTTTCGTTACAATGCCTTTACAAACTAAGGTTGTGTTTACACTGATTGTACTTGGCGCTGTTCCAACGCAATAAAGCTCACTGAGCTTTCATTTTGACTTCAAAGGATAAATTAGACGTTGAAACACGTATTCTTTCTGTATAATAAAACAAGTGATAAATAATATCTTCAAGTTGTAAACGTGACGGTTGTGGGTTCGATTTCCGCTAAGAAGACTGAATTATTTTGATGTCCTCGCCCTGGTAACAAAGTGATGTTGAGCTCCGCCAATCAATACGTAACGTCTCGGAATTAGGCGGTACGTGGAGAACAGAGTGTTTTAAGGTTAGGTTCCCTGTGCTAAATGAATGATACAGCTTGAAGCTGAAAATAGTGATTATTATTATGTTTTTTTTGTCATTTATTTTATTTCTTTAATTGTAGAGTTTTAATATATTTTATTGTTTTTAGATTTATATGAGGTAAATAATTCAAAAACTAACCTAAGGGCCAATACAAGTTGCATCAAAGTCAGTTCAATCGTTTTTTTTTTATGTCTACCTATTTCTGGAAAGGACAATGTAAAATACAGTTATAACTGGCAATCGAAAGATATTTGAAGTCAGTTTAATTTCTTAAATTATCTCGATAATAAAAATTAAATTGAGGCCAGTCGTGGCGCAGGGGCTCAAAGTGTGACTGTAAAACCGACTTTACGGTTACGGTTGTGGATTCGATCTCCATTCGAGGAGATGAAATATTTACTTAAATGTATATTTCCATTTCTTCGCTCTGGTGTCGAGGACAAGCGCGGCGTTGAGTTCTGCCACTCAACACGCAATGCCTCCAGAATTCAACGCCTGCAGAACGTGGGGAACGGAGTATCTTAACACTAGATTCCCACTGCCTACCACCTCACGGTGTCTACACAGTGTAGACTGTAAACGCTACGACTATCGGTTCGAACGCCACTCGGGAGAACGACTATTATAAGTTATTTCCATAGCGCGGTGTTAAGTCCCGCCACTTACAATGAAATGTTTCTAAAATTGAGCGTAAAATATGGGAAACTTATCCGTACAAAACAGCCGTCAGAAAACTTTTATAGTACAATATTTTCTACAATCTCACGTAAAATAAGAATAGAAAGAAGGGTTAAAAGATGAAATAAGTTAATAATAAATCACTACCTATATCTATAGACACTATATGTATGTATGTACATGTGTTACAGGCAAAAGTTGTAAGTAGGACTGCCGCTTGGCCGTATTCCAAGGCAATATAGCTCTACGTAGAGAGATAACTAAATGTTAACACTTTTACTTATTGAAATATTGTTGAAGAATCATACGAGAAACTGTTATACAGGACAAATGTTATATTGGCTATCATTCAGGATAGGATGTATTTTTTTATTGGATTGAGAATAGAAAAAAAAAAATTGTCCATTTTTCTCGGGCTAATCTCCGGAATCCTTTTCCTGCATAAAGCATATAGTCAGAATAAGACGAGAAGAGAGTTAGAATAAAACACTCCAAGTGATTTTCCGCCGGATTTTGGAGGCATTGCGTGTTGATTGACGGAACTCAATACCGCGCTTTGTTTCGATACCAGAGCTATAGGAATATTAGATATTTTATTTCCCTGGAGTGGGAATCAAACCCATAATTTGTCGCGTTAATAGTCGCACGCTTGTGCCCCTGCACGACAACTGGCCTTTTTTGGCCTTTGTCTGTGATTTCTAAATAACCATTTTCCAAAGGCAAATAGTGCCAATTATAAATAAACAATTTTAAATTGTTTTTGTCCGTCTATTTATTTGTCCGGGCTAATCTCCGGAACAGCTGAACCAATTTTTATCTGACTAACACTGAAACATAAAGGAACATATAGGTTACTTCTTACCCCAGAATTTCAGCTTGATTTATACAGGAAAAACCGCATTTATAATACCTACCTACCGCCTTACTAGATAGATGTGAAGCAACTCATTATTTATATAAGACGATAGATAATTATAAATTAAAAAATTCTCTATTTAATATCTTAGAGTTCACACAAACAAAGTAATAAAGTTAATCCGTAGTGTTTAGTTGATCCACACGTTACATCTTGAATTTTAGCATAGAGTGGAGAAAAGTGTGTTTTGACACTATTTTAATATTATTGACTACCTTTTAAGTAGGTAAATTTTATAGCCATAAGTTTTATATTCAGCAAAGCTTTGTCTAAAGAAAAGTTTTCAAACTGGCAGCTTTGTAAAGCTAGAGTTAGTTAGATGTCAGATCCATCCATGTTTTTTATTTACGATGATATTTTTTTAAATATAATATTATAATTTTTTTTGTATATCATACGTTTTGAAATTCCAATGTGGTCGCTTAGGCCTCACGTCAGACATTTCTTTCTCAGGTTTATATTCCTACAATTTTTTTTCTTAGAGTTACATTAGGTGTTAGTCAGAAATACAATTTTTTGTTATTCTGAAAGGAATATCTTTCGTGTTTTGTTTTATTACATTTCGAGAAACTGAGACTGTTCAAGTCAAATTTTTCGAAATTCAAGCCAAATATTTTATAGTATTTTGTTCAAAATAGCACTTTGAAATATTTAATAAAGTAGATTTTCTTTCTATACTTATATTTTCTTTAAGCCCTTTACTTTTCATCATTACACAAGGAAAAATATGTAACTCAAAACTTTTTAAGAAATCAATAATATATACGCGGCCTCTTAGGACTCGCGTCAGTACTAACGTTACAAAAGCTGCACATCGGTACTTCAAAGTTAAAAAACAGCCTAGCTAAGACACTTCTTTCCCCACGCACTGCCCAATTTCCAGACATTGCTTGTTGAGTAGCAGAACTCAACGCCACCCTTCGTCTTTTTACCAGAGCATAAACACGAAAATAATTGATTCCCCCGAATAAGAACCGAATACACAACCCTCCTATTTCAACAAAATTCTACTATTTTTCTATAAAACCGCCATTATAACAACTTTAAACATTGTTAACTATATCTGTCGTATAGCCGGTAAGCTGGTAGTATTTTCAAAGGAAAATAAACCGGGATAAAGCTAAATAAGTACGGAGAGTGCTTTGCTGAGATTTCTTTTAATCTCGGCACCGAGTTCTAAATTGCCGACATCAATCTCGACTGTTTCTTTTCTACTGTACCTACGTAGGTACCGTGTGTTTATTGTTTTTTCTAAGGCACGGCTGATATTTTTCTAAGCAAGAGTTTAACCGACTAGCTTAGACGAAATTAATATTTTAATTAATTTTTGTAAAAGTCAATGGTGAGGCCAGTCGTGGCGCAGGGGCATAAAATGTGACTGTAAAATCGACTGGTTGTGGATTCGATCCCCACTCGAGGAAAATAAATATTTATTTACATTTATATTTTCATTTTCTTCGCTCTGGTGTCGAGGCAAAGCACGGCGTTGAGCTCCGCCACTCAACACGCAATGCCGCATGGACTTGGCGGAAAGTGGGGAACGGAGTGTCTAAACACTAGGTCCCCTCTGCCTACCCTGCTATGTGCAGGATACAGCGTGAGCTGATTTGATTTTTTATTGTAAAAGTAAATATATTGCCAGGCGTTGAGTTCCACTACTTAAAACGTAGCATCTCGAATTTGGACGCAAAGCTGGGAACGGAGTGCTTTAACACTAAGTTATCTTAGTTCAACTGTCGTATGCAGAGTAAGGCGTGAATTTACGAAAAAAATAGATTATGAATTATATTGGAAAGTTGTTGAAAAATTTTCCTAAAAAAACCAACTTGAACTTCAACTGAATCGATATATAAATATAGTGTGAGATAAAAAATATATTAATACAAATACCAGTACTATAGAGTTTAGTAACTCTATAGTAGAGAAGATTTTTGTAACAATGAACACCCTTGAATCCAATCGATTATCGTAATGACGATTTACTAAGTAAGTAATGACTATGGAAGTCCTGGAGGCTCAGCTGGACACCGAAACTTAAACGCGTTGGTAATGGCTTCAATTCCCATTGGAGGGTGATGAATTATTTACATCTACCCGCACTGGCTAGAAAAAGTGCGGCGTCGAGTTTTATCACTCAACACACAATATATTTAAATGAAACGGAAAATGAAATAGAATATCTTAAGCACTATTATCTCTGGCCTCCACTATTTGAGGACAGTCGTGGCGCAACGGCACAAAGTGTGACTGTAAAACCGACTGGTTGTGGGTTCGATCCCCACTCGAGGAGATGAAATATTTACTTAAATTTATATTTCCATTTCTTCGCTCTGGTGTTCAGGCAAAGCGCGGCGTTGAATTCTACCACTCGACACGCAATGCCTCCAGAATTCGGCAGAAAGTGGGGGACGGAGTGACTTAACACTAGGTTCCCTCTGCCTACCCTGCTGTGTGAGCGTGAAGCTGACTAATATGTCCCTTGCTACAATGCTATATGCAAGATAAAGTAAAAAAAATCTTATGTTATTTTAAAAATATAAAAAAAGTGAATTATGTTGTTAATAACAATACATATTACGTATCAAAGGATTTTGAACCACACTTTATTATAAAAAAAAATAATTACACACCACTTCAAAAACACTAACCTATCTCAACAAAACAATATGGAGTATCATAAAAACGCAATAGTCCTATATTTACTAAGTAAAGTACGAAATTATCAACGGATTCTTAATTTTATAGGTATATTTGAGATCCCCCCCATTTGGATCGCGATGCGTTTGTATAAGGGGTGATATAAAGAGTGGCGTAACACGTGAAGTTATCCCTCGAAACTACCCCTGTAGTGCAGTAGTGCCTAGGGATGCTCTAGGGTAAAATGGACATAGAGTATAAATTTGTACTAAATGTATAGATAGAATTAACTTTTGTGTGTTTTTTTTCACTCTCCATCCCGCTTATAATGGGGTAGTGAAACGGAAACTAGTGTTAAGACACTCAGTTCCTTTTTTGCCCAATTTTTAAGTATAGTGCGGCGGAAATCAAATTTACAACCGTCGCGTGTACAGTGTAACGCTGTGCCGCTGCGCTGTGATGACGTTATTTTTTTATTAGTTAGGACATGTTTGATTGTGTGTGACGGTTTTTATTCTATTCCATTCTGCAAGAAAGAAGAATATATTAATTAAGTCTTTAATTTTAAATTTTAGGCAAAGAACATTATTGCATGTAATATTTTATACTTCCAATACTATAAGTATTATGCAATTTCTTCTTCCATTATCACATCTTTCGTATTTTAATGCACCTTGACTTGGTAGCTAGATGTTGGCAAAATTGCTTGTGACACCAGTGCTCACCTCTCCATCTTCCGCCATTTTAAACTATGAAACTTTAAATAATACTATAAATATACTATAAATGACTATAAACCTCTCGGAGACAAACCACATAGTCGTATTAACTGCACACTTTTCTTATAATCACCATTGCAAAGTACTTTTCTCTTGGCTGCCTATTTGCAATGAACAAAGTTTACAGCTCCAAATTCGCTTATTTCCAGTTTTACTCTGTATTTTTTGTACCTTCTGAAACATCTGTCGGTCATAGAACGTACGTGCCTTCGATTCTTTATATTTAGAAAACTGTAGACTCGTGACTTTACTTGAGCTTTTAACGGAATCTGTTAAGAAATATGAATATGGACCTAGATTAATTGAGTATATTTTAATCATATATTCTAGTGTATTGTTTAGGGCATCGGATTTTCTGATATGTATTTTCCAATAATAAAATATACGCCGTTAATCCAGTTAAAATAGTTAAAAATAAGAAACAAAATAAAATGTTTAAAAGAGGGCGTTGAGTTCCGCCATTCAACACGCAATGCCGGCAGAAGTGGAGAGCAAAGTGTCTTAACACTAGACTCCCTTTACCTAGCCTGCTACATGCGGAATACAACGTGAAGCCTTAGAAAAACGCTTAAAATTTATGAAAATCTCATAATATTCTATTATAGCGTTTTAAGTGTCCCAAATCAACACACAATGTGTCGAGTTATCGAAAAGAGTGTCTTGACACTATCTTAGATACATATACTATACTAGGTTATATTATGATACAGCGTGCGGGGTACAGAAAAAAATATATTTTTATTAACCACAAGTATGGATAGTCCAAAAATTGTTATATATAAATGTATTTCGTACCTTTCATAACATCTGTGGTTCATACTTCGAACGTGTTTATGATAATTTTTATTACAATTTTTTATATCTTTGTTATAAAAATTTTATTTTCTCCTAAAGTTATTATTTTGTTGAAAATTACAAAAGATGGTACGTCGATTTATAAATTTTTAACTATATAATAAAATCTAAGAAATTTGATCTAAATGTACCGTCATAAAAAATTGTAGTTCATACAATAATATAGAATCATCGAATTGATACGATGATGAAACATAAATATGGAAGACGAAAATCTATTATGGAATGCCTATTACTCATACCAAATCACAAGTTGTTGAAAAAAATAATCAGTAAGTATCTTTTTCTAAAGAGGCCATCGTGGCACATTGTTGCAGCTTTGACTGTAGGTTGGGGTTTATTTCTCGCTTCACAGCGATAAGCGATATATTTTTCGTCAGCTAAACAAAGCGCGGCGTAGAGTTCCACCACTCAAAAGGTAAAGACCCGAATTCGACGGAAAGTGGAGTGTAAATTGTCCCTGTCCTTAAGTTTTCTTTGTTTACCGTGCTTTATAGAAAAAACGAAGATCAGATATCCGATAGTAAAAACAATATGAGTCAAACCTTAACCGTTGATCCCCGAAATCCAGTAGAAAGTCACGTATGAAACGATATGATGCTGTTGTTATATGAATTATATGATAAATCTATAAATTCCTGTATAGTTACAAAAATTAGTAGATTTCTCTCTCTTTTTATAAAGCTATGTTTTTTTTATATATAAATGTATTTCGCTATTTTACGCTGTAATCCGCATATAGCAAGGTAAGCAGAGGGAAGCTTATAGTAACTCCGTTTACCATTTTTCATCTCCGTTTTGGGG
Organism: Heliconius erato x Heliconius himera; assembly: GCA_013421005.1. Taxonomy (NCBI): domain Eukaryota; kingdom Metazoa; phylum Arthropoda; class Insecta; order Lepidoptera; family Nymphalidae; genus Heliconius; species Heliconius erato x Heliconius himera. The sequence continues at coordinate 21,050 of JAATLQ010037137.1, read as the reverse complement.
CATTGCGTGTTGAGTGGCAAAACTCAACGTCACGCTTTGCCTCGACACCAGAGCGAAGACATAAAAATATTAAACATTTCATTTCCTCGAGAGGGAATCGAACCCACGACTGGCTATATAAATCTATATGAAAATCTATATAAAATATACATGGTAAATATATACGTATTGGTAGAGAGAACGTAAGTACGTAACTTTAAGTCACTCTGTTCTCCACAACTATTTTTAATAACGACTCTAATTCATTTAAACATTATTTCATTTAATTTCTAAAATACTTTTAGTTACATTACAGTCTCGCTGATCAGAACCGGAATAATTAAATCAATTTATGTTTTTACGCGAATAAGCTACAGGGGAACTCCACGTTAACGTGTACAATTGCTACCAAAATTTATTTTTAGTATTATTTTTTAAAGTGTTTGTAAGGTATATAAAAAACATCAAATTAAATCAGAGGCAGAGGAAACCTAGTGTTAAGACACTCCGTTCCCCATTTCGCGTCGAATTCTGGAGGCATTGAGTGGCGAAAATCAACGCCGCGCTTTGCCTCGACACCAGAGCGAAGAAATGGAAATATACATTTAAATACATATTTCATTTCCTCGCGTGGGGATCGAACCCACAATTAGTTTCGTTTACAGTCACACTAGTGCCTCTGCGCCACGACTGGCCTCTATTACATTACATATATGTATAAAATAATAATGAAAAAAAAACATTTAACAATCTAGCTTTCTAATGTTTTTATAGTTCATTTGACAAATCAAGCACCATTTTGTTGCGGCGGCCATCTTAGATTAACAACAATATTCATTATAAATATAATTTTACTGAAGTCATAATACAAATTGTTGTCTAATCACATAATAGGAAGTGGGTCAAATTGAGCATCCAAGATTTCACTATATACTAACGAGGCAAGTCAAATAAAAAAAAAAAAATTAAATTAGCTTCACGCTGTATCCCGCACACAGCAGGGTAGGCAGAGGGAACCTAGTGTCAAGACACTCCGTTCCCCATTTTCTGCCGGATTCTGGAGGCATTGCGTGTTGAGTGGCAGAACTCAACGCCGCGCTTAACCTCAACACCAGAGCGAAGAAATGGAAATATAAATTTAAGTAAATATTTCATCTTCTCGAGTGGGGATCGAAACCACAACCAGTCGGTTTCGCAGTCACACCTCGTGCCGCTGCGCCACGACCGGCCTCAATATAAAATCAATTAATAATAGAAATAAAGTCAAATAAAAGCTTGTAAAAAAGCAGCTTCATGCTTTTTCTTGTACAGCTGACATGGATAGGCAGAACCTAGTGCTTTTTAATTATCGCTTCTTGTTTATCAGAGGTGGAAATGGAAAATTATTTAAAATATAATTATTCTCTCTTCCCGGAGATCTGAGATGCTGACCTATTGCGCCACGACCTCTTAATATAAAAAAAAGGTAATATACGGGTCGGACTCATCCACCGAGGCTTCTATACCCAAAGTACATCTTATATCTGTCGTGGAGAACAGAGTGACTTAAAGTTAAACTTAAATTTGCCGGGCAAATGCAATCATTCTGTATGAGATAAGCTGCAAATATAAGTTTGTATATTAAATATCTACAAATTTTCACTTGTAGGATTTTTTATATTGTAAGTTTTCACGCCGTCGTGCCAAATTTCATAATTGTAGGTCCACGGAAAGTATCCAGTAGTATAAGTCCTAAAGGTTTTGATTACGTTGATTTAGAAGCTTGATTTTTTTCTGGGCCTCAAATATTCTGGAAATTTGATATTAATTTTAGCTTAATACCTTTGCGAGATGCTTATGTAAATGGCCTTAAAATTATGATGCAATCAACCTTGAAAATATAAATTTACAAGAAAGAATAGATTTTTGGGTAAATTGGATTATTTTTTTTTTGGATTAGTTTATTCTTTAGCTGGCTTTAACTACCTATATTCCAAAAAAATCCACTCTGGTCACTTCGCTAGCCAAGACTCCCTGGTTTTCTCACAATAAAGATTAAATAAATGAAATATATTTAGAAGAAGAACAATGTTATTTATTTGCATATTCTTAATTTCAAGATACTATTTTTAGAAATTCGCTCACCAAAAAATACTATATAAAGAAAAAAATCAAATGATAGGTATGACCGCATGATCGTAATTTATGTTCATTTGTTTAACAAAATCTAACATAGAGAATCTTGAGGGATTCTTATAATGGCCTCTAAAAAAAAACCTAACCTATATTACAGGTTACAATATATTGTTATATTATTATTTCTGGGTTTAATTCCCCTTAGTAGGTATAAATTTATTTAATTTCTTCGCTCTGGTAACACGAAAACGGTTCAAAAGAATTTCTTGAAAATCAGACGGAAAGTAGGAAACAGAGTGTTCTCTTTTTAAAAAAGTAAGTTATCTCTGCCTGCCCTGCTGTAGTTACAGATGAAATGATGAATGAATGAAAAAACTAATAAAGCTGTATGTATACATTCTCACTATTGTATGATTGTGATGGCTATAGGTTCAAATCCAAGTCAAAAATATATCTTTTTTTAGCTTCACGCTGTATCCCTCCTACCTACTCTAATATATCCGCTGCATATAGCGGGACTTTCAAAGGGAACCTGGAACAGTTGCACCTGAGAACAGTTAAGACATGTCATTTCCATTAAGACCCTGTCGTTTCCCACTTTCGGCCGAATTCGGAAGGCTTAACGTGTTGAGTCACCAGAACGAGGAAATGAAAATATTTTCGTTACGTCGTGTGGGAAACGAACCCACTACCTATTTTAAACGACTATCTATTTATTTTATGAAATGGATGGAAAAAAAAATAGACTTATTTATTTTATGTATTGCAACAATCACAATGTCATGACTCGGTAAACTAATGTCCTTACACAAAAAACGAACCTGTGACCAATATAAAGCAAAAAATTGACATTTTAAACTATAATAACATAAACAGGTGAATTTTAATTTTCTCACCGACCATACAGAGGGGAGGCCAGACGTCAGTTATCGATTATTCGAGAGCGAACCGTCATAGCATTGCGTTTCCTTCCTTTAAAAATATATATCTTATCACCTACGCTTTAAAGCTCAAATTGGCACACCAAAAACTCAAATCTCACCTTACTTGTCTTAAAAATGCAAGCAAAATTCAACTTTAATAACAAAAAATAGAGTTTAAAATCGATGATTAATAAATTTTATGTCGCGATGATACGACGTAGTTTCCAAAGGCTTTCGTTTCAGTAAATGCAGTTTCCAAACTTGCGTTATGGTTTGTACTGATGGGGGCCATTGAAAGTCCACTCGATTACGCATGGGATCAATTGGATTTATATATTAAATGTAATATCCATGTTATATTAGGTGCCAGTCGTGGCGCAGTGGTACTAAGTTTGGTTGTGAACGCGACAGGTTGTGTTCGATTTCCAGTTGAGAAAATGAAATATTTTAATTTTCTTACTACTGCTCCGGTGTCGAAACACTTGAAAAAGAAAACATTTTGGGTGTCCTTGGTAATTCAAAATTGTTATAAGTTTGAATCTCACATAAAAATCTTTTTTTTGAATGGATTACGTTGAAGCAAAAAGAAGGGTTAAAATATATATCGTAATTTGACCATTCATAATTTGAAAGCAGTCGTTCCGGAGGGGCACAAGTACGTGACTGGTTGTGGGTTCGATCCCCGCTCGTGGAAATGAAATATTTATTTAAATTTATATTTTTATTTCTTCGCTCTGGTGTGAGGCAAAGGGTGGCGTTCTGTTCCGCCACTCATACACAGCAAGTCAGGCCTCCTGAATTCGGTGGAAAGTTTGGAACGGAGTGTCTTAACACATGGGTTCCCTCTACCTACTCTACTGTGTGCGGGATACAGCGTGAAACTGACTACAATTTGATATAATTTGACAAATGAGATTGACAGTATCCTAATTGTTCGTAACGTCATATTTAATTGAATGCGGAATTCATTTAATCTAAGTTCATTGTGATTTTTAGAAGACAGCTGTGGTCGCGTACCATTTTCACTTCTTTGACAAGCGGGTGATTATAAACGCGACAGGTTCAGGGTTCGTTTTTCACTTGGGGAATGATATATTTTTTTATGGTTCACTCTGTATACCTGTATGCGGGAGAGCATAGTACAGTAGAGTAGAGAGAACAGAGTAGTCAAAAAAAAACCTTTCGTTGATTCCCTCTTTCCACGTGTCGATTGGCGGAATTCAACACTGCGCTAAAAGAAATATTTTCGCACAATCCATAAGCAAATTAGAATTAGGGCAAATGGAACAACATATTGTACCACTAATATACCAGTACCACAAAACAAAAAGGATAAAAATGTATAACGTAAATGTTATTTATTTAATAAATCACAAATATATCAGAATAGATTATGCATGTTATAATTTTATAATTTTAAATTAAATGTTTTAATTTAATTATAATATTTTTAAATTAAAAAAAATTAAATAAACGCTAATTAATATGTCTAAGTATAAATTATAAAATTTTTAAAAGATTTTTTCATTCACACAGTATCCTGCATAAAGGAACTTCACTTTGCTTTCCGCCCAATTTTCAAGATATTGACTGTTGAATGGCGGAACTCAACGCCGTACAAAAACAAATATTATCACACAATCCATAAACAAGTAAACTTGAACAGCGAAGCCAGAACAGTACATCAATTTCATTACACCCATTGTATACATAATACATCCATTATAATGAAGACTTGGAGCTCAGGGGATTACAACTAGACTCGATATCAACCTTTGATATGAACTAACACGTACAAAATCATTAATTTAGTCAAGCGCGCTTTTAGTATATGTAAGGTGCTATACCATATATAGTTATATATTTTTAGAGTCCCGTACACAGTAGGGTAAGCTGAGGGAACCTAGTGGTAGGACACTTTGGAGGCATTGCGTGTCGAGTGGTGAAACTTTAGGATGCTTTGCCTCGACACTAGAGTGAAGAAAATGGAAGTATAAGATATTTAATTTCCTCGAGCGGGAATCGTATTCACAACCTGTTTACAGTCACACTTTGCAACCCTGCGCCACGACTGGCACATTATTATTTTATATTCACGCTGTATCCCGCAAATAGCAGGTTAGGCAGAAGCAAGCTAGTATTAGGACACTACGTTCCTCGTTTGTTGCCTAATTTTCGAAACATTGGATCATCTCGCGGAACTAAACTTCGTGCTTTGTCTTGTTATGAAAATGAAAAAAAATTTACACCACCGAGTGAAAATCGAAGCCACAACAATATCGTTCACAGTCAGATGTTGTTTGTGCTGCTGTGCCACGACTGCATCTTCCGGCATACGTATATATGAAATATTCAATAAAACATAACATAGATGTATTGCATATAGACACGCATGTAAATGAGGATGATGGGTTCGAATCTGGTATAACAAAATGTTATGTTTTATTATACCACAGTTACTGCGAAACATGGAATGATATACCAGTCTGTCGGTCTGTCGGTCTCTAGCAATTTTATACCATACCGAAAATGTATGACAATTAACAAAAAAAACTGATCAATTGCGAATCGGACTCTCCCACCGAGGGTTCCGCTCCAATTTCAGGATTGTAGATCAATGGGAAGTATAATTTATAATTAAACACAAACTTGACAAACTTAAGTTTGCAGGAAAACATAAAATATTACATTTCCTCGTGTGGAAATCGAACCTACAACCGTCACGTTTACACCTGCGCCACGACGGCCACAGGTTCCATGGTTTTATGGTTTCATGGAAATTCCGCAACCATGGAGATCAGACAGATAGTGTGCTACGGAATGAGTTGACAGAGCAATATCACTAATTGAGGGTAGCGCTATCGAAATTCACCATCGGCTTTCAAAAACGTTTAATATAGATAAAATACAGATAGTAATTGAAAATTTTTAATTTTTCAAAGGGATTTTTTGATTAATTTATATTATTATTATTATTTGTTTTAGTACCTACTGTAAAATATTAGGTATAAGAGACCCTTGTGACTTAGTGGCACAGGGTTTTTATATAAACAACGGTTGTGAGATTTGATTATTTTCATTTCCTCGCTCTAGTAACAAAATAAAGCGCAGCGTTAAGTTAAGAATTCGACGAAAAGTGGGGAACGGAGTGCCTTAACACTAGGTTCCTTTTGCCTACTTTGCTATATGCGGGATACAGCGTGAAGCTAATTTTCTAAAGGTCTAATATAATATATACATACATACATATTATAGTCAATATTTGGCAATTAGAACTCAGACAGAGATCTCCAATTACTCTTGAGTATCGATGCAGTCGTGTGTACTAATAAGAGGTCGATTGTATTGTAGTAGTTAGTACCTATAAATCATATACGAGTATACCTATAAATATTTAATAGAAGTGATTGAATGTTGAGGGTCGTAGCGCAGGGGCACAAGGGTGCCACTGTAAGCGTTACGGTTGTAGGTTCGATTCCCATTCAATGGAATTATATATTAAATATTTTCATTTTTTCGCTTTGTTAACGATGCCAAGCAGGGCGTTGATTTGATGCCTCCAGAAATGTACGGAAAGAGAAAAGGGAAGGGAGTCTTAATAATAGGTTCCCAGGTTCACTCTGCCCACCCTGTTATCTATCTCTATATACTTTTATTATACTTTCATTTAACTTTACGCTGTACCTCGCAAGTAACAGGGTAGACAGAAGAAGCGTAATGTTAAGACATTCCGCTCGCCACTTACCGCTGGATTTCGGAGATCTCTGTATATTATCTATAATATATATTTCTTTTGTTAATATAGGTATTACAAATTTACGTACGCTAAAGCTAAATCTTGCTCATACTCACATAGAATGCCGTTCCCTACTTTCCGCCAAATCCTGGAGGCATTGCGTATTAAACGGCTGAACTTAACGCCGCGCTTTTGTCTCGTTACCAGTACAAAAATTGGAGGTCTCAAGCTTTTTGGGCAATTCAGGCTTACCTTACATGAACTTGGGTTTAATACCAAATTTTGCCCCCTTTTAAGGCTTTTATTTTTTTCAGGATTTAACCACAAATATATAGTTTTCAGATTTTTCCTGAGTTAGTACTACCTACTGTAGATGTTAGCTGCCAGATTTCATAATTCTAAGTTAACCGGAAATACTCTATTAATTTTGATTCTCTTTATAGTGCCAAAATACGCATTTTTTGCTATATAAGCAGCCATATCTTTTTTTTTCAGGAAATCATGGGGCCGTTGATTTCCGTATATGGTTTTAATTTCAACTTGATATCTCCAAGCGTTCCTGAGATAAATGGTCTTGACAAACAGACAGACGGACGGACAAACAAAAAAGTGATGTTATAAGGGTTCGTTTTTTCCTTAAAAGGTATAGAATTATATGAAAAACTACAGCAAAATATGCCTCCTTTTATGTACAATACAATATAAAAAGTATTTTCGACACAATACCGCGATAAAACTTTGATAGTTACTCTTAAGATCCCCGACAGATAGAACACGCATCAAACTATTGGAAAATATAGGAGTATATTTAAGATATTTGTACGTGCGTTTTATACACTAGTCCTTTATCGATGGCTTTCTGTTTTTATTTTTTTTATTTTAGGCTGACATAACTGACATATTTTGTCCTCAGTTGTAGGTTCGAATTCCACTTCTTGTGGAACTCACGCACTGTGATAATTGACAAAAAGTGAAATAAAGACTTTTGAATTGAATAATTGAACCTGGTTAAGGATTAAAAAAATGTTAAGTACTAGAATCCATGTTCTGCTACTTTATGAAATTAGCATTTTTAACTCTATATTAAAATTGTAACTGATCGTTCTTTGTAGGTACATGGCAAGTGTTCTGTCTGTTTATCTATATGCGTTTGTGCACGAAAAGACCTGAATTTGAATTGAGCTTTCACTACTGTGTTTTACTAACCTTGCCTTTACATTTAGCGTTTGTTTTATTAAAATCGGTTTAAAAATTTTAAAAAAAGTTAAAACTTTTTTAATCCTTGGACCCTTTTTATAGTCAAAAGTTGCCTACAGACCCGCAGTGAAAAGCTACAATAAAGCATAAGACAAAAAAGGTTGTTGGTTCGATTTCCACTCGAAGAAATAAAATTTTATTCTCGCCGTCTGGTGTTGAGGCAAAGTGTGGTGTTTATTTCCGCCACTCACTTCGTAATGCCTCGAAATTCGGCGGAAAGTGAAGAAAGGAAGTGTTAATGCGAACGGAGTGTGTTATCACTTATCACTAAGTTCCCAGTTTTCCTCTACCTACCCGGTTATATGCGGGATACAGCGTGAAACTAAAGAATAAAAAAAATAATTCCACATTATGTGATAAGCATGAATGAGATCACAAATTATGTTTTTTATGTATAATTAATTTAGTCTTACATTTATTCTTAAAAACAGCGCCATCTATAAGTTCCTATTCAAACTACTGCAGTTATTATGCGCCATAAGGAGAATGTACAGTTCTTAAAACCAAAACTAGATGTCTCTTAACGTTGTACGTCAGATATTTATATATATATATATATATATATATATATATATATATATATATAAATATCTGACGTACAACATTAAGAGATATATATATATATATAAAAAAAAATAAAAGTAATTGCTGTCTGTACATGGAAGATTTATAGGGAAAAATAATTTAATTTTTTTATTACGCTTTTTTGTAAGTTTTTTCGTTTGTCTGGGCGTTTAAAACGATTTTATACATTTAAATGCAGTTACCACTTTTGCATTATAACAAACTTTGAATTGACTGTAACTTTCGTTCTCTATATAAAGATATTGGCTTTCATCATAATTTAGATGAGAAAATAACGCAGGGGGAACCTGGGCATCTAGTGCTAGACACTCTGTTTCCATTAAGATACTACCGTTTCCAAATTTTCGCCGAAATCGAAAGGCCGAATGTTTAGCGGCGGAACTCAACCCCACACTTTTGCCTTGTTACCAGAGCACAAAAATGAAAATTTTAAAAATTAATTCCACATCATTCATTTAATAATTAATTCCACCGAATGGGGATCGAACCCAAAACCGTCGCGTTTACAACAACAAAAAATATTAAATACAATTGAAAATACACCGTGTGAAGCCGGGGCGTATCATTAGTGAAAAAAATTGCTTATTTAGCAAAAAATATAAACAAACCACGTATTCTTTCGAATACATTTAGTGCAGGACGCGGTATGAATGGCATGCTTGAACTTTTCTCCACTTTCTAGATTTAATATAAAATAACTACATACATACAGTCACGTCGTTGATAGACTCTCGTCGCCTTAAAAGGATATTTTGAGTGAAAGTTACAATTTCTATTATGTGACTTAAGGGTGGGTAGAGAGCTCCGAGAGTTAAGACACTCCGGTCTCCATTTTATGCCTAAGTTTAATTAATGTTCAAGTGATACTTAACGCCGCACCAGCGTGAAGTAACGAAATTATTTTAAGACGCAATGCTTCAAGAATTTGCGGTGGCGGTGAGAGACGAAAGGTACCACAGTTCCCTTTACTTACACTGCTACGTGCGAGATACAGTGTGAAGCTATATTTTTTACCTCATTTTATTTTGATTTAATTTAATATTTTTATATAATAAATATATTAAACCCACAGCTGATCTGCGCCATGACGTAACGGCCTCACTTTGCATTATATTTGAAATAGAAAACATTCCCTCATGAAAGAATCGAACCCGCAACCATCAACAGATTTTTACTCAATAAACTATAACGTATTTCGTTTTGTGAGATAGTTAACAAAGTATTAGTATTATAAACAAGTGTTTACTTTCCCGCCTTGTTCAATATTGATCAATTAATTCAACTATCGCACGCATATTGCAGGGATGTGTTTACAGTGAAATATATTATACGTACAGGTATGTATAAGAATTAATATATAATTATAAATAATAATTTAGGGCCGTCTGTCTGTAAAACGCGATGGTTGTGGGTTTGATTCCTATTCAGGGGATTTCGTTTTCTTATTTTTCCGCTTTGGTACCAAGATACAAACGCGGCGTTGATTTCCGGCATCCAACACGCAATGTTTCGAAAAGCAGACTTAAAATAAATAACTTTCTGCCGAATTCTGGAGGCATTGCGTGTTGAGTGGCAGAACTAAACGCCGCGCTTTGCCTCGACACCAGAGCGAAGAAATGGAAATCTAAATTTAAATAAATATTTCATCTCCTCGAGTGGGGATCGAACCCACAACCAGTCGATTTACAGTCACACTTTGTGCCCCTGCGCCACGACTGGCCTCAAAAGCAGACTTCTAGACAGTATACTATATTCCCTTTACCTAACCTGCATGTATATGAAGCTAAAAAATCTCATAAAATACAGTGTTTATTCACTATATTTTCCAAGAAACAATAATATTGACAATGTAACACTGGCACTATTTCTCACATATTGTTCTCAAACGAACCATCCCACAGAATTGATCTGCATTTCAAATTACATCTTTTTATAACTATTTGTATTGTACAAATAAGTAGATTGATAATAAGTTTTCTTTTCAATTGTTATTTGTAAAAAATAATGTTTATATTACGCCTTTACTTTACTTTAATGGCACTGATTCGAATTTTCATGTGAATGTGTTTATTTTTAGGGTTCCGTACCTATGAAGAAAAAATTTAACACTAATAAATTTAATATAAATTTCATCTAAGTTTATAGTCCTTTAGATTGCTATTATTCAAGCAAAAGATATGAGCATGCATAATTTTTGCTGTATTTTATATTTAGTTCGCACATCCCGTGGACGTAAAATTACGTCAATTAAAGGAAAAATTAAACAAGTAAAGGAAAAATATCAAAATATAGAAATCAATTTATATATGACAGAAAGAATTATTTTACAAACATCATACAATTGATACGGATCACTCGGTGCTTGACTGCCGACTTGCACTTGGAAACTTGCACTGATGACAAATTCAAAAAAAAAATTACTATTATTGAAGCTATACATTAGATTATAAATATTTGAAAATATTCTTGTCCCTGGTGCAGAGGAAAATCACAGCGTTGAGCACCGCCACTCAACACGCAATTTCTCCAGAATTCGACGGATAATGGGGAAAGGAGTGTCTCAACTCTACGTACCTCTGCTTACTTTGCTGTGTGCGGGATACAGCGTGCTAAAAAATGATTACAACACAAGTGAAAATAAAAAGTCGTTAGTTTCTTACGATCACATTATATCACTACATACATACGAGTATATCATAATTTGTTTCGCTTTTCTGTACAGCCGATTGCTAATATTGCGTAAATACAATGAAGCTATATAAATAACATTAGCTCAGAGTGTGAACTTGCTGCTTGTTTATACATTTTTATACTATTCGAAAGTGAAAAAATAAACCTTTATTTTAAACTAGCAACACTAACGCGGCTTCGCCCGCTTAAAGTTATTGTTATATAATAATAAATATAATATATTAACATAAATTGTAGTATGTGTTATTCTGTAGTTTAAGTTATATATTATAGTAAAGTTTCATCTAAATTTGTTCAGTAGTTTTTGCGTGAAAGTGAAACAAACATCCATTTTCACTATCTTTCACATTTACTATATTAGTACGAAGAAGGATAATAGAGAACACAAATCAATTTTCAAAATTGTAAAACCTTGTGAAGTTTTTTATCTCCTCTAAAAATGTCCTTAATGTTCAGGCTTACACTCTGAGCCTTACATTTGCCATACATTTGAAGTCATGCGCAGTGGCGTGCACTGTATTGTATAACTATAGACGTGATAGTAGCAAGTTCGATTTTAACTCAAAGGAATATTTGATGTTTCTTTTAGTTTCTGCGGAATAGCCAATATAGAGAGAATACAACACGCAGCGTTAAGTTTCACCACTCAATACACAGTGTCCCAAAATTGTGCGTAGAGTAGAGAACAGTGTCTTAACTAATCTTAATATACCCTACGCTCGATCTACCCAACTTAATATTAATATGAGATAAGCATGTCAAAAAAAACCAAAGTCAGGTACTGTGTGTTTGTAATTATTTGAAAGTAGTGGGTTCAAATCTGGCGTGGGAAAATATTAAATTACTGTAGCTTACGTTGCGTTGGTCTTAATTTTGAAAGTCAAAGTTAATAAATTAATTTGACAAGGATTAATTGAAAGTAGATTGAATCGCTGATAAATTGTTTTTATTACTTTTATTAATGATATTCTTTTGGCATTAGTGATTTGGGTGATATAAATTTAACTTGATACTTATAAATAAAAAATACAAAGCAAAAAAACATTAAAAATGTAGTAATATACGAGTATCTTGATATTTATATATAAAAAACCTAATTTAAGCGCAGCGTTGAGTTCTGCCACTCAACACGCAATGCCTCCAGAATTCGGCAGAAAGTGGGGAACGGAGTGTCTTAACACTAGGTTCCCTCTGCCTTCCCTGCTGTGTGGGGGATACAGCGCTTTACTGCTTCGCACTGTATATGCCGCATATCGTACGGAGGGTAGACGGAACCTAATGATAAGACACCCATCAACACTTCCGTTCTCCACTTTCCGTCAAATTCCGAAGGCATTGCATATTAAGTGGCGGAACTCAACCCCGCGCTTTGCCTCGTTACCAGAGCGAAAAAAATAAGATTATTAAATAATTCACTTGCTCGATTGAGATAGAACCCACAACCTGTCACTAATATCTTAAATACATCCAAAAACTAAACACCAGTAGCAAGTCCTCAATGAGAGTAAACACCATGAAATTGATCAAAACGAGAATTTACAGAAATTTACTTTTACTTACAATATTGTAAAGGTTTTCTTAGTAGATTGCGCTCGCAGAACATTTTATATAGCGTTTATAGCGTCGTCTTAATACGTTGTCGTGTGCTATGACGGACGGACGTATAGAAAATTTATTTTTATATATACTATATATGTATGTTTATATATATATATATATATATATATATAAGAATTTTTTTTTTGAGGTGTCTGTGCAGTGATTGATTTTCTATTGGAAAATAGTGACTTTTGATATCAAGTAAGTTTTATAGAAATTGTATTTTTTTGAAGAAATCTAAATTTAAAATTATGGTTCTCGTAAAAGTTTTACGTTTAATTATTATTAAAAAAACACAATTATATTAATAATAGAATAAAAAATCCTAAAGCTATAAAATTTTATAAGGTTTTGTGATATATTATGTTTGTTTACCTCTTCAAATCTCCCTCATTTTTATATATTATATTTCTTTTATTATAGATTATATTTCGGGGGTTTTTGCCCATTTACAAAGATTATAGATGACCAGTATTTATTAAAAACTTTGCTCTTTTTAATATCATATAATATATACCTAAATATTTATACGTTTTTGAAAGAGTATAAAAAATTGACATATTACTGTCAAGATTTGAATTTGCGCCTACAGATTCCAAGATTCTTTCAAATTTTTATACGTTTTCAAAAAAAGTATTATTTTTATCTTACTATAAAATAATACTTTAAAAATTATTAAAAAATAGTAGTAATATTTTTATTCTAGTCGGATTTGAATTTATAACTAAATCGTTTAGTTTTCAAACGTTCCAAGTTCAAACTGCACCATAAGAATATTAATTTACTTATAGGTGGTGACGCTTAAAGAACTTATATTTCCTTTTTTTTCTATTAAATAATTATTATTTGTAAATATTTAAATTGATACAAATAAAGACCAAAATATGATTTCAATGTCAGTTACATCAACATATTTTTTTATAAATGTATACACTATACTTCTATACCAATATTATAAAGCTGAAGAGTTTGTTTCGTTCAGTTCAAATTATCAAAAAGTTCTAGATACTAGAAAATAGTTTTACAATAAATTAGATCTAGAAATTAGTAGTTTAAGTTTTTTAGAAGTAGGCTAACTTACATCGATTCAGTTGTTTTTTGGTTGGTTACTCAATATATCTGTGGTACCTCGGTGTCACTATACGGGCACTTAGAGTACGTGATGTGTCATACACAGCTTTTAATTATGTGCATGTGCACTGAGGCCATCATGGCCCAGGGGCACAAGGGTATGACTGTAACGCGACGGTTGTGGGCGATTCCCACTCGGGGAAATGAAATATTTATTTAAATTTATATTTCCATTTCTTCGCTCTAGTGTCAAGGCAAAGAGCGGCGTTAAGTTCTGCCAAATCTGTGTTGAGTGTTGAATGGGGAGTATTAAATTGGGGTATGGAATGTCTTAACACTAGGTTCCCTCTGCCTACCCCGCTGTCCGAGGATTACATCGTGAAGCTGATGTGTTTTTATTAAATATTCAACTTCAATACAGAAATGTCAATTGATATTTAACTAAGAATTTGGTAAATTAGTTGGTGTTTTTCAAAATATTAAAAAATATATTTTAGTAGGTGCATTTTTGTTACTATGTAATATACGTTTATTACAAAACGTGAAAAACTTAAATGAGACATTGGTTCTTACTTTTACACAGAAAGGCATCTTATACCAAAATATTACAACAATTCATAGATGATCATTCAACATATCTAACAAATACACGCTATATTTATAATACAATATAAGAATATCTGTTTGTTTGCATGTATCTCGAGAACTAAACAAAATCTGTTTAAACTTTCACTGTTTTCGCCTACGTGCTTGGCGTTAAGGTAATTTACTTGTAAAAAGTTTAAAAAATCTAAACTGTAGTACAACCGTGATAGAATTTTTTTGAACTATTTTTAGCTTTTCCTATGATGTTTTCTTTTTGGAAAAATATACTTAATATAATAAAAGTAAAAATACCCTCTGTACAAGTGGTGGTTATGGTTTCCCAGTGATGCAGTGGCACAAGGGTGTGTAAACACGACGCTTGTGAGTTCGTTTCCTAATCGGGGAGAATGAAATATTAAATATTTTCATTTCCTCGGTCTCATAACGAAAAAAATGGCATTGAGTTTCGCTACTCAACAAACAATGACTCGAGATTCGACAGTGAGTGAGGAACGGAAATATCCTAATGGGAACGGAGTGTCTAACACTAGGTTCCCAGATTGCCTCTTGTCTGCTATGTGAGGGATACAGTGTAAATAAATAAATATATTTTAATTATTATTCTGATCCTGCGTGGTGGCAGAAAGAAGGCGTTGAGTACCACCGTTTAACATAAAGAAAAAGCTACCACCTCTTAAGGCAGTTCTGCCGAGAAGAGCCGACAAGAAACTCAACAGTTGCTATTTTCAAACTCAATGGTATAATACATAGTTTTATTACATTAACTGGCAGCTATGGAACCCACAACCAGTCGATTTTACGGACACACTCTGTGTCTCTGCGCCACGACTGGACTCAACACACATCTACACTACACTATTACTATACTATTTCCGTGTACTATACCAGGGGTTCCCAACCTCTTTCGTGATCAAGGACCACTATGCATGTAGGTATGATAAAAATTAACTGTGATAATAAAACAAAAACTTCGCCAGTCATAAAATTTAAATCGTTCGCGGACTTTAGGCTTCTACGGACCACTGGTGATCCGCGGAACACTGGTTGGGAACCAGTGTACTATACAATAGTACTATACTCATTTACCTACATTAACATTAAACTGGTAACTGGCTCCAGGCGAACATGCATTAAATACATTCGAAAAATGGTAATTTAATGAAACTACAATAATATTATTTGGAGAGGAGCGGGAGGAGTTTTCTATTTCATGTGAATTATAATGTTTATTCAATACAGTGTGCATGGCAGAGTCCGCCACAACCTCAGAATTGCATATCGTTTGTGTGACATTTGACTCAGTGGTCCCCGTAACAGCACAACTACAGCTATGTTTATTTGCCAAAGATTCAAATCTTTCTACATTATGTTTTTTAATTTGATTTTGTGATGATTCGTAATTCTCACTTAATTTGTCTCCGTCATACATACATTTACATATCTACTTTCTTATAGTATATTATTATAACATAAAATGTATTCATAATTTTGAATTATAATTTCTTAATATGATATTGCAGACAACTTATTTTTTTATTTTATTAGTTTTTTTAATAAATTTATTTAATTTAATGTATTTCTTTGATTTATTATGCGTAGAGAATTTTATATTTTGCATACACATATGAGCTATCCTTCGTCAGGTCTTTTATTACTGGTTTAAAGAATTGTTGTACATTACAATCAACCAGTTCATTATATAAATATGAGATTTGTTTCGATTCATTACTTTCTTTTGAGGTTTTGGCGTCTTCCAACTAAATTTTGAACTCTACGATCCTGTCCAGACCCAGCCAGACCAACCTGTTCACACCCTCTCATGTTCACCGATGCACTGGTCAAATGTTCCTATATAAATATCATTCAGTTGAAGCAATTGAGCCACATATATAAAACAAAAAAATATGTCAACATATATAAAAAAAACATATTCCACAAAATAACAAAAAATGTGTTTTTATATCAATATAAAAAAAAATCATTCTTATTTTTGCGTGGTGGGTTAAAATCTTACATAAGACTTTCTTCATTATAAATCTGTTATTGTATAAACTCTTACTTCAAAATGTCACTTTCATTTGCACAAACATTATTTATGATGCGATTGTTCTGCAGAATTTAATTTTGCCTATAAATTTAAATAACCTATTGTCTAAACTGGTTAATATTTACGTCAAAATAATGAAAAAAAAAAAACGCTTTTTAGTTAGCTTTTTTCATTTCTCCAACTACATAAATAGGATAGGCAAAGGTGTTAAGACACTCCGTTCCCCACTTTCCGACAAAATCTGGAAGTGAAAAGTGGTGGAAGTCATCAGAGCACAGACCGACATATCAGAGCGAAGAAATGAAAATATAAATTTAAATAAATATTTCATTTCCTCAACTGGTGTTGAACCCACAAACAGTCGCGTTTACAGTCACACTTTGTGCCCCTGTGCCACAACTGACCACAAACGCCTACATTGTAAATTAAAAACAAATTTGGCTTATTTCTCGAGATATATGGGAACGAACGCACAGACAAACACACAAAAAATTTAAAAATCATTAGTTAGGTTCTATTACATTAATAGATGCCCCCTATAATAATTTTAAGACATACATTCCATGTATAAACACCAATCAGTTACGATTTTAATATAAACTTAGATAAAGAGTACAGGAGACAAAACGCGATGTTGAGTTCCGACAGTCAACACGCAATGTCTCGAAAATTGAAAAATTGGGCGAGAAGCGAAGCATTTTGCTTATCCTGTTCTATGACACAGAGTAAGCTTAAAAAAGAGTTTACATAAAATCTTCTCTACCAATATAAGAACGGTAATAAAATTTGATTTCACGCTCATAACAGTGTCTTTATAGGTGTAAATAATTGTGTTAGTTATATTTTTTTATTACACTACATTTATACGTTGTTATGCAATAAAACCGTTTATTTTATTTGAAAAGTTCCGGTTGAAGCAATATATGATCTATTGTTAGTTTAACGCGTTTAGTTCAACGCGTTGTTTCCGACATATTTAAGAGTTTCCGTGTCTACATTACATGTAGAGCTTTTTTACCAGAACGCGAAAATTAAAATAATTTTAATATACCTCCTCATTCTTCCAGGTGGAGGTCAAACATACAACCACCATGTCACACGTTGCGCCACTGCGTCACGTCTGTTTTTAAAACAATAAAATAAAATCGTTAGTATTGCAGGAAAAACATATTTATTAAATATAAAAAATCGTTTAAAATTAAATTAAATAGTTAACGCCAGTCGTGGCGCAGTGGCACAGGCGTGCGACTGTAAAAGCGACAAGTTGTGGGTTTGATTCCCACTTGAGAAAATTGAATAATTAATATTTACTCGTTCTAGTATCGAGACAAAGCGCGGCGTTGATTTCCACCTGAGTGGTGTCGAGGCGAAGCGAAGCGTTGAGTTCCAACTTGCAACCCACAATGCCTCCAGAATTCAGCAAAAAGTGAGGAGGGAAAGAGTCTTAATGGAAACAGAGTATATTAATACTGGGTTCCCTCTATCTATCCTGTATATGTAATAAGCGGAACGTAAATAGCTTAGTGGACAGGGCAGATTCAATTCCGTTGCGCTTAAATTTCTATATCGAATTTAATAAAAAACTTTCAAGTTTTTTTTTCACATTTCTGTTTACTTTCTTTACAAATACATTATTTCTCTCCATACGGTGTACGGAAAGGGACCGGTTAGGTTTCCTATTTCCGTTATACATTGCCTTATACACGAAAAATGAATTTATTATTAGAACTATGAGAGCAGTCATGGCAAAAGCACAAAGTGTGCCTGTGAACGCGACTGGTTGTGGGTTCGATCACCACTCGAGGAAATTAAATATTTATTTTAATTTATATTTTCATTTTTTCGCTATTGTATTGAGGGTATTTATAAAATTAGGTATAAAACGTTTAATTTTAAATGTCATACTTTTAAAGTTTAAAGTAGGGAACAGAACAAAAGTCTTAATGGGAACAGAGGTCTTAATGGGAACGTAGTGTCTTTCAGTGTGTTACAAGGTGAATTTAAAAAGTTTTTTTATAGCATTACACTTTTCTGCTTAATAGAGAAGGCAAGAACAGCCTATTGCCACAACATTAAGTTATCTTTTTTCCGGTCCATTTCTATTGGCATAGGCATTGGCTTAAGAACGACTTCTTTATACGTATTTTGCAAGAGCATTTCATAAAAATATATATTATTATACTAGCGACCCGCTCGCGGCTTCGCCCGCTTTAACTACTGAATTATTAATGTAATGTACCTATGTTTGCAAAACACTTAAGATTACTTATGAAAAATTATTTATACCTTAATGCAACTCGCATTTTCGTAGTTCCAATAAGGATGTTCCAATTGTTTAAAAAAACACATTTAAACAAATGACACAAACAACCTTTTATTCTCTTATCCAAAAATACTTAAACGAAAGATGTAACCAACTATGTCGCGTTGAAATACATTATAATTATTGGATAACTCCAAAATACGTGCAATCGCTTCTAAATTTACTTTGCTATAGAGCCTCCGTAGTAGCTCCGAACGACATCTGGGCGTTGACACAGTATGAAATTGGAAGGATAACCAAATGCCATCTAGGCGGTCAACTCAGTCAGGAGAGACCCTCGGTTTCCTGAGGGAGGCCCATCTTAAACGACCAAGGCTCATGAGTCGGATTTGGAGGAGAATAGAAAGTCCCTCGGAAGTAGTCTTACGTCTGACCTCGGGCGGCCGGGTATGCCACGGAGTGCTGCTCCTTAGGTGCAGGTGATACATTGGCGCAGCGGAATGCGTTGGACGCGAGACGACCAATGTGTACCTCCAGGCTTTCTATTTTTATGTTGCGTCGATGCGTGGTGTTCCTCACTTAGTATGGCGCCTGCGTCACTCGACGGAGGATGAGGTTCTAGACCACCTGCAGGATTTCTCGTTGAGTGATACTCGCTAGGGCGTTGTGATGTCATCAGTGTATAGTGCGTACAAAGCAGATGATAAAATGCTGCCCTGGGTAACAACGGCAGCGATCGAGTCGCTGCTAGACCTCGAACTCTCAACTTTCACACAAAATGTCCTGTCACTGAGGCATGGAGGTAAAAACATGCGCGACGTGCTGGGGGGTGCCGGCTCTGAGCACTTAATGAAGTAGGCCCGGGTGCCAGACGCGGTCGAATACGCGCGCTACATCGAAGAAAACTACTATTGCACTCTCCTTTCGGTTGATCGCTGTTGCGGCGTAGTATAACCAGAGTGGTATACCCGCTTGCCAAACTGCTCGCTTCGTGGGTGTGCGACTGGAGAAGTGAGAGGAATAACTTCTCGAACAGCTTGGCGACCGCGCTAAGGAGGGTTATAGATCGGTATCCCTCAGGCTGCGGGCTCTTCCCAGCCTTGAGCAACATGATGACCAGGCCTTGCTTCCATGTCCGGGAGAAAGAAGCCAGGGGGGTGCGGCGGATCCATTTTTATAAGCAAAAGGTTGCGGGGCGCGGGGGGACGCGTGGTGGGCCGTTACACAGCAAGAATTTTTTAGTACCATAATTTTAAATCTGTGCTACTAATCTTCTAAAGTACTTATTGAAATGAAAAACAGTAAACAACATTTTAATCTATATTAAATGGCCAAAAGGTAACTATTATACTTATATATATACTGAAAGTAAGAGTTAAACATGAGTCGATATAGCTTTTCTCTAAAACTATTTGTAATTTCGAAATATTGTAAAGTTTATCTTTGTTTAACGTAGAAAATTAAGAACTTATTTAAAAGGATAAGGATTAATATCATTATGGACACACATCCCTTACAATAAGAAAATGTATTTAAATTACCGTCTAATTTCCGTCTCCTATACGCTTTCATTAGTAAGACTTAAAAGATTTTTATTTGCATTTCTTGTTCTACGACCTATGAGCGACTTTTTCGTGGCATAATTAAATTAAAAAAGGAAATGTTTAAAAAGGTAAAAAATAATAATAAAAGAACAGAAGAAGAGTAAACAAAATAAACAATAGGGTACTTAAACGAAAGAAATGATAAACAAAAGACTACCTACTATTCTAATAAACAAAAAAGATGAAACTAAATATATCGCGCTGAAATAATACATTAAACTCTAATTATCTAATACGCACAATCGCATCTAAATCTACTTCGCTACAGAGGCAGGCGGGGAGACGGGCGCGGCGGACGCGTCGCGGGGCGCGGGGCGCGGGGGGACGCGTGGCGTGTGGCGAGCCGTTTCGCAGCAAGGATTTTTTGATATTGTAACAACTTCTAAAGTACTTATTAAAATGAAAAACAGTAAAAGACAGTTTTGATCTCCATTAAATGGCCAACGTAAATAATATACTTATTTATACGCTGAGAGTAAGGTAATAAATGAAACTTGCGCCAAAACTGCGGTTTATAGCCGGCGTGATGTGTCAACAATTAAATGCGTTTTTCTCTAAAACTATTCGTAATTTC
>JAATLQ010037136.1:0-48262 GCA_013421005.1 Heliconius erato x Heliconius himera | reverse complement strand
CATCCAACCGAGATGAAATAACCAACAATTCTTTCCTTAAATAATAAATACTTAAATAATATTATGCCGACGCCGCGCAGGGCCGCAACTTACACCACACAAAGAAATTTATAAAAACTAATCTACTACTCGAATAAGCGAAGAACCAAAGAAAAGTATAAATTAATTATAAACAGCAAATAATTACATAAAAATTAACAGTAGTTTGAAAATATATGAAAATTTACAAAACCGTCAACCGTCAATTTCGAATCAGTGACATCTTCTTAATTATTTATTAGAATGTTATACAATAAACTATAATTTCAATCTAGATGAAATGTTAAAAGTGACTATTATATTCATTTTCATATATAACGATCAATATCAAATTATAGAAAATATATACAACATAAACCCGATAAATATAAAGTAAATTAATTAAAATAGCTACTTTTGTTCAACTTTCAGAGATAAACATATACCATCGCGGACTTTTTTAAACATTATTTAAAGAACAATATTTTTGTTAAACATTGTTTTTACATGGCGCACGCCATGTATGGGTTAAGCAAGCCCATTTTGGGTGACGTTTTCTTATAACCACAAACTTTGCAAACCGTTGCTTAGCAACGGTCGGTTGTTATTAAGATGGCAGAATAAATTGCCTGTCAAACTAAAAAGAATTTTAATATTTTAGTATATATCAACAATATTACAAATATAAGAAAAAAAAGTAGCCTATGTTCATCCGAAGACCCTCAACTATCTCTATATGAGTATTTTATCACAATTGAATTGGCGGTTTGGCCCTGATTGCGTAAAAGACAGACAGACAGACAGACAGACAGAGTTACTTTCGAATTTATAATATAGGTATGGATATACAGTTTGTTACCTATAATAAGTGAGTCATTAAATGTTAGCGTTTTACAAGTTTTAACTGTATTTTATAAATAAGAAACTGAAGGTTCGACTCAATTTTTTATAAAAAAAATATGAAAAAAATTAAGCCGTCGTAGTGCAGTGGTGTAAGCATGTGACTGTAAACGCGAAGGTTCTGGATTTGATTCCTATTCGAGGCAATAAATTATTATTTATTAATATGTTAAACGTTTTCGCACTGCTAACAAGACAAAAAGCACGGCGTTGGGTTTCGCCACCCAACACACGAGGTTTTGAAAATTCAGCGGAAAGCTGGGAACGAAATATCTTCTATATTCTTCTGCCTACAATTCTTCATGCGGGATACAGCGTGAAGCTATATAAAAAAAAAGTGTTGTCATATTTTTATTGTCACAGCTTGCACACCTAAATGCGTTTCAATCCAAGTTTAATTCAGTAGAAACTATTAGATACGGATAGAACACGTTTTAAAACGGGTGCTATTTTCATTTCTTTCGTGTCTATGAATATTTATAGGCTCTTAACCAGATTCGCTGCATATATTCGAATTGGGTTATTTTGTTAGGAAGAGTAACTGCTTATCCGACCTATATGTACTTGGTTGAAATGATACGAAATCAATTTATCGTTATAGATTATGGATTTATATTTTTTTTATTTCAAAAAAAAATCAGCTTCACTCTGTATCCCGCACACAGCAGTATAGGTAGTGGGAACCTATTGTTAAGACACTCCGTTCCCCACTTTCTGCCGAATTCTGGAGGCATTGCGTATTGAGTGGCAGAACTCAACGCCGCGCTTTGCCTCGACACCAGAGCGAAGAAATAGAAATATAAATTTAAGTAAATATTTCATCTCCTACTGCGCCACGATTGGCCTTTTTTATTTTCATTTTAATAATTGTTAACATTTATATGAAGAAGCCGTCGTGGCGCAGAAGCACAAGCGTGTGACTGTAAACTTGTGGCTTCGATTCCCATTTGGGAGAATGAAATATTTACTAATATTTTTATTTCTTCGCGCTGGTAACAAGGCAGAGTGCGTTGTTGAGTTTCGCCACTAAACACGCAATGCCTTAAAGATTCGGCGAAAAGTAGGGAACGGAGTGTCTTAACACTAAGTTTACAGGTAGGTTCACTAGGAATACAGTGTGAAGTTGAAATATTTAATCTTGTAAGTTACATTACGTTTCAAACTATCTAGCTAACTTTTACAATTTAAACTATTTCAAATATCATATAACCATCGTTAAAAAATTATAGCATTTTGAACACAAAATCAATAAGCACCATACAATTAACCAAAAACAATAAAAAAACAACATAAAAAACCTCATTGTTTTCCATACAAAATTTATTCCAACAGTCCAATGTTGATCCAATCTAAGCCATTTTAATGGATAGCTATGTAAATAAAATCTGCGTAGGTGGAGTACACAATTTAAATATTTTTCCATCCCGAAATGGCAAATCGACTATATTCACAGTCATCATATATTAGAAGAATGAGGCCATTCGTGGCGCAGGGGTACAAAGTGTTACTGTAGCATCGACTAGTGTTGGGTTCGACTTTGACCACTTTTGAAATATTTTGAATGAAATATTTATTTAAATTTATATTTTTATATCTTCGCTTTGGTGTCGCGGCGTGGAGTCCCGCGACTCAACTCGCAACGGGTCGTAGAGACGTACGTACGTACGTAGAGTCTTAACATTATGTTCTCTCTAACTACCCTGCTGTGTGCGGGATACAGCGTGAAGCCAAAAGAAATGATATGTAAATAAAATCTGCGTATCTAGATACACAATTTAAATATTTTTTCATTCCCAAAATGGCAAATCGACTAAATTCGTAGTCGTATATTAGAAGAATGTACGGTGGAAGCATAAATGTGACGTATCGTATCAAAGCCGTAATTGGAACAGGGTGTAATGTGTGCCAGAGCTTATCTGAACCGGCCGTATATACGTAGGAGTTGCAAAAATGTTTACGTTTTACACTTTAGGACTCGTTTTCGAATTGGTTTTTATGAAATATGGTTGGTTTTATTTGATTTTATTGATTGATACTTTTGGTGAATCTTAAAATTTGGGGTAATTTTTTATGATTGAGCTAGACCTTAAGTGCCGTTAAAAGGCTTAATAAGTTTGGCACTTCCAGACTTCATGTAATTATTGTAATTTTACCTGAAATCAAATAAATCAACTTCACGCTGTATCCTGCAAACAGCAGGGTAGGCAATGGGAACTTAGTGTTGAGACACTCCGTTCCCCACTTTCCGCCATGCTCTGGAGGCATTGCGTGTAGAGTGGCGCAACTCAACGCCGCGCTTTTGCCTCGACACCAGAGCGAAGAAGTGAAAATAAAAATGTAAATAATTTCTTTTCCTCGAGTGGGAATCGAACCCACAACCAGTTTTACAGTCACACTTTATGCCCCTGCGCCACAACTGGCTGGGTACTCAACAATTTTAAAAAATAGAGAACAGTTGTACCAATATAATATAAAATACCTTTAGAGAAGCCTAATCAAATGAGATGAAACGTGAAATAAAGAGATTTTATGCTAGATTACGTTATATATAGGTCAAAATACAATACATTCATATGTAAAAGATATATGATTAGAGACAAATTGCCATTTTATAAATATCATTGAAGTTAACGAATAAATGTTCAACATATGAAAGCTATATCTTTCTTGTTTTTTTCACAAAGAAAAGCATTTTTTCTTTAACACAGTTATTGAAGTACTTTATTTAAATTCCATTGTTATTTCATGCATACGAGTTGGTATATACCAATATCAGAGCGGCTGTGACGCATTTAGATGAACTTGTCCGATATTTGGTAGAAACGTGTCTCAATTTTAATACGATATTGCTTTTCGACTAACGCATGGTAAATAAAGATGTGGGTGATATACGTATTGGGAGATAGGCGTTTGTTTGTTTTGTATACGTCGAAATTATTGAGGCCAGTCGTGGCGCAAGGGCACAAAGTGTGACTGTCAAATCGACTGGTTGTGGGTTCGATCCCCAGTCGAGGAGATGATATATTTATTTACATTTATATTTCTTCACTCTGGTGTCGAGGCAAAGCGCGGCTTTGAATTCCTCCACTTAACACCCAACGCCTCCAGAACACGGCGGGAAGTAGGGAACAGAGCGTCTTAACACTTGGTTCCCTCTGCTTAATCTAACTGCTGTGTGAGGGATACAGCGTAAAGCTGATAAAAAAAGATTTATTTTTTGTATTATTTTATTTAATTCTATATGATGTTACAATATTTAATATTATATTTATTATGTTCACAAAAAAAAATATAATAAAAAGTATATTATGTCCTCTCCAATGCCTCTAAGAATATGTGTACAAAGTTTTATGATAATCGGTTGAGTAGTTTTGTCGTGAAAGCGTAACAAACTTACATTGACATTTATAATATTAGTATAATAATAAAATGCAAAACCAACTGTATGCCTTTTCCTTCAATGTGAATGAATATACCGTTCCTAACTTTCCGCTCAATTCTCAAGACCTAGCGTTTTAAGTGGCGAAACTCAACGCCGCGGCTAATCCACCAAAGCGAAAGCATAATTTTTTTAATTATAATTTTCTATCATAGTAATAATTTAAATAAAATCATTCCCCAAATTGGAGATCGAACACTCCATATTTAAATAAACAGCTAAATAAAATACTCTACTCTCCAATAATTATATAAAAACACAATACCTAATATAGGTATTTTTCTAAGCTAACTTCTATTATTTAGATGGTGCGGTCTAAGTGACCATCTGTCACTAAAGCAATCAATCGGAAGGAGTGGAGTGCTTTCCCGTTAAGTGCTTCAAATGTACTTGTTATTGGCCCCATGGCTATACGCCCCATTGAGCGTGGCGTTGTTACTAATAATGTAATGATAAAAACAAAACATTTTGCAAAATAGATAAAATAATTATTAATAATAATTATTTTTTTTAACGCTTTTTTAACTTACAAGTTATTTTTTTTTTCAGCTTCACGCTGTATCCCGCACACAGCAGGGTAGGCAGAGGGAACCTAGTGTTGAGACACTGCGTTCCCCACTTTCTGCCGAATTCTGGAGGCATTGCGTATTGGGTGGCAGAACTCAACGCCGCGCTTAACCTCGACACCAGAGCGAAGAAATGGAAATATAAATTTAAATAAATATTTCATCTCCTCGAGTGGGGATCGAATCCACAACCAGTCGGTTTTACAGTCACACCTCGTGCCGCTGCGCCACGACTGATACAAGTTACTTAATTATATTTTTGATATTTGATTATTATTAAAATACTAAAATTTTACTTGATATATACATAACATGATATAATATGCTCATTCTCTCAAAAATTTGAATAAGTTTAATTTAAAACTAGAGGCCAGTCGTGGCGCAGCGGCACAAAAGTGTGACTGTAAAGCCGACTGGTCGTGGGTTCGATCCCCATTCGAGGATTTACATGTATATTTTCATTTCTTCGCTCTGGTGTGGAGGCTAAGCACTGCGTTGAGTTCTGCCACTCAACACGCAATACCTCCAGAATTTGGCAGAAAGTGGAGAACGGAGTATCTTAACACTAAGTTCCCTCTACCCTGCTGTGTGCGGGATATAGCGTGAAGCTGATTTTTTTATTTAATTTAAAACTAACTAAAAGAGAGAAACGTACGCAAAAAAATACATTTCTAGAAAGCCATAGTTGTCTGTCTCTATTTTCCGACGCGATATTGCTGTAAATACACTCGGCTACAAAACAGTAATTACAGTGGTTACTGTTAGTTTGTTCAGAAAGATTTTCGCTATGCTTATTTTTAACATTAACTAAAGTTAAAACATATATATTATTTAATATATTTTATTTATGAATATATAAACACAAATCGCATTTTATTTACGGCATTATGTTCCGTCACTCAACACGCAATATCTCGAAAGTGAAGCGAAAAATGGAGAACGGAGTGTCCTAACTATCTGCTTTTATTTATTAAATATTTTAATCAAATACAGAGCAGGATACAGCGTAAAGCTAAACAAGATCACAAAAGCTTACAATCCAGCAAACAAATATTTCTACCATAGGTACTATAACATCCAAATAATTTCGGGCACATCAATATGTAACACATCGGTATTCTATTTGCATATGTCATAAACGACGCCCAGATACGCTTCAACATGCCAAGTGTGAACGTGATTTATAGTCGAAACGCGTACTTCCATGGAATTCGGTGTGGCTGTTGTAAAAATATACATATATATTACTATGCGGGTTCACGCTGTATCCCACATGTGACAGAGTACGTAGAGGGAACCTAGTGTTAAGACACTCCATTTCCTTACGTTCCGCTAAATTTTGGAGGCATTGCGTTTTGAGTGGAGGAACTCAATGCCGCGTTTTGCCTCATCACCAAAGCGAAGAAAAATAAATTTAAATAAATATTTCGTTTCCTCGAGTGGGGATGGAACCCACAACCTTAGTGTTACAGTCACCCTTATACCCCTGGGCCTCGACGGCCCCTGTAAGAATATACATATATATTATTATGCGAGCTCACGCTGTATCCCGCATTTAGCAAGATAGGCAGAGGAGAATGCCACGCATAAGCGTGCACAAGTGTGTAACTGTAAACGCGATAGATTGTGGCTTCGATTCCCACTCTAGGAATAGAAACATTTTTTTTTAATTTCTTCGCCGTGGTGTCTAACCAATTCGCGGCGTTAAGTTATGCCAATGGGGGAATGTGGGGAGCGGAGCTTTAAAAATATTTGTAGCATTATAAACTTCCATAAAAACTACACACTGTAAGCTCATCAACCTTCATAGATATTAAAACTTTTATTTTACGCTTTCAAATGACTGTTTCGTTTTTGATGTTAGTTAAATCGTTTATTTTATGTAAAAGTTAGTTTTGTTACTCGTTTGAAAATAATCTGTGCACAGTTAATGTATGAGTTAAATAAATTAATTTTAACTGTAACACATTCACTGTAGTTTTTTTTTATTGTGAAAGATTTGTTGTTTGTTTCCAAATTTGTTGTTTCCAAAATTGTTTTCAAAATGAATTTAAGTATAAATGTAAAAGCATAGTTTTAAATACTTTTTAGTGGACCAATTAGCGAATATCTAAATAAGTTTAAAATCTAAACCTGACTTAGAAAAAAGTGGTTATCGGTTTTTCCTAAATTTATGTGATATTGTAAGAATCTGATAATGAGTATCAATTATTTAAGCATCTAATTTTTGTCTTCTAATATTCTGGAAACAGAGGTTATATAGAGTCAGGCGTATTCCAAATTGCTTATCAAAATTGGTTCAGCAGTTTCTAAATTCCTTTACCATCTTTTCGAATTATTTAACAATAATTATTTTAAAACATCAATATCGACGCCAACTGCCAATCACTATCCAAATTCATGTTGTATTCAAAATCCTTTTTATCTACTCAGAATAAGGAAATAAAAAATAATCAGTTTCACGCTGTATCCCGCACATACCAGGGTAGGCAGAGGGAATTTAGTGTTAAGACACTCCGTTCCCCCCTTTCTGCTGAATTCTGGAGGCATTGCGTGTTGAGTGGCGGAACTCAAAGCTGCGCTTTGCCTCGACACCAGGCCGAAGAAATGGAAATATAAATTTAAATAAATATGGATCTTTATTCATATATATTTTGTTAATCCAGTCCAATTGAGGTCAATCGTGGCGCAGTGACACAAACTGTGACTGTAAACGCGACTGGTTGTGGATTCGATCCCTACTCGAGGCCATTAAATATTTATTTAAATGTATATGTCCATTTCTTCGCTCTGGTGTCCCGCCATTCAACACGCAATGCCTCCAAAATTCGGCGGTAAGTACAGAACGGAGCGTTTTAACACTATATCCCTCTGCCTACCTTGCTGTGTGCGGGATACAGCGTGAAGCTGATTTATTTTGTAAATATTATAAAGAGAAATAGATGCTATCCCGCGATCACATACAAAACATACATATTTACATAATTTATCTATATATATATATATTCTATGCTTTACCACCGACCCGACCAACGCTCGACATTACCCAAACCGTTACGTAGATTAAGTGCTCTACGACATCGTCATAAAACCTACTTGCCTTACTATGTATTAATGTTTGTAGTTTCTTGGAATATGTCTTTTAACGTACTTTTTTGACTTCTGGCTCTAGATTTAGTCCTTTAGGAACGTTGATGACTATTGAATAAAAAACAGGTCAACGGAAGTAAAGGTACAGAATCAGAATTAGAATTCACTTCTTCGGTATTCTAAAGCTTATTATTTTTTATATGTAATATAGGGAAAATCTAGTAAATATTAAGAAACTCCGTTGCCCTCTTACCATCCAATTTTCGAGGTAGTGTGTGTTGAGTGTCTTCTGAAAGCAAGGCTTTGTCTTCTAACAAAGAAATGAAAGTTCATCATACCCTCGAGTGAGAATTGAACCCAGAACGCGCGTTTACAGTCAAACGGTGTGCCACAATATCAGCTTTATGTTATAGGTCTGTATCACATAATATTTTTTAACAAAAGTCATATGTGTATTTATATTAATATTAATATGAGCACCTATTTCCACACTTTTTCATTAATACAATGACTTTGTCTCTTGAACTTAGCGTAAAGCGCCACACCTGCCCAAATAACAAATCGAAAGTTATTCTTAACTTAGCTTTATAAATAGTATATATCTATTCTTATATTTTAACATATGTTATAGAACGTTACATACTTTTTAATTCACTGCTCTGGTAAAAACAAAGAGTATCGTTTAATTCCACTACTAAACTAGAATAAGGAGAAAACGGAATGTCTGGACACTAATAGTTAGTTGATTTTTTTATCTACCTTTTCGGGGTGGAGAGGCCCGGGTATACGCACCCGCATGCCGTCTGAACGCATCCTACTCACTAAAACTCCACGATGGCCCATGAGACTACCACTTTTTCATACTCTACTGATTTCGATATAATTTCACTCAATATAGCTTTTTAGGCAGATGAGACCTGGGAACCTAGTGTTAAGACACTCCGTTAGTAACTTTCTTAGTAACTTTTCTCTCTATCTCTATTAGTATATTCATCTATCTATCTGTTTCCAGCAATCTTTATCCAATATACTAATTTGTCTGCTTACCTAATATATATGTATATTGAGATAAAACTACATGCTGAAAAAAAAAATCTTTAGTATCAAATTTCATAATTTTACTCATAACTTAACTTACGTACCCTTGAAAGATTAAACTCTGTAGTGTAAAACCCTACAACGGTTTCCCCTAATACGATGAGAATCATCACGGCTTTTGTTACAAATCTTTTTTCGATTCTTTGCTTTAGAAAAAATTTAAATCTCTGAGAAACATTAAGGAAAATAAATTCTCTATATATTTGAATTTGGAACTGTGAGCAGATGTGACGGCTGACCTTCCAAAGCGCAGTATGGAGGAACGTCACTCAAAAAACATGAGGAGTCCTCGGATGAGGCAGTTAATGGAAGTTGCTAGGTAGTGCTTGTTTTTTCTTTATTCTATTCTTCGTAGTGCTTGTTTTTTCTTTATTTTAATCTGCTTTTTCTTTATTCTAATCTGTTTTTTCTTTATTTTATGTAGACAGTATTAAAGTGTAGTGTTAGGTTCTGACTTAACACTCAAGAAAAGTGGAGTGTATGAATGAAATATTAATCATTATTCTCTGCCCACGCACACTCGTGTGGGAGATAGAGAAAAACGATATTGCACGAAGTATAACGACGTTAAATGTTATAAATGATCATTACTTATTTTACGGTGCAAATTTTTAAAAATTATGCTCTACACTGTATCCTGTATATGGCAGGGTACGCAGATGGAACCTAGTGTTACGGCACTCCGTCCCCCCACTTTCCGCCTATTTTTTTAAAGCATTACGTGTACCGCGTTTTGTTTGTTACCACAGCGCAGAAATGAAAGTATTAGTAAATAATAATACATTTCCCAAGTGGAGATCGAATTCGCAACTGTCGCGTTTACAGTCACACATTTGGGCCATGACGCCTTCTCGAACTTAATTTTGTACTGTTATTAAATTAAAAAAAAACTTTAATTATTACTATTTATACCAGTAAACGCGATCGACTAGGTTTATCGTCTCCCACACAAATATAATATATACTTTAAAAAATAAATAAATCAGCTTCACGCTCTATTCCGCACACAGCAAGGTAGGCAGAGGGAACCTATTGCTAAAACACTCCTTTCCCCACTTTGCCGAATTCTGGAGGCATTGCGTGTTGAATGGCAGAACTCAACGCCGAGCTTTACCTCGACATCAGAGCGAAGAAATGAAAATATAAATTTAAGTAAATATTTCATCTCCTCGAGTGGGGATCGAACCCACAACCAGTCGATTTACAGTCACATTTTGTGCCACTGCGTCACGACTGGCCTCAACAAATATAATATATACTTTAATATATTAAAATATATTTTCATGTCATTCATTAAAATCTTAATAATATATCACAAATTATATAGGTTTTTTATTAATAATTTACTAGTAAATACATAAATATGTACGTTGGATGTCTGACGTTAATTAATGATATAAAGGTGAATGTTTTAGGAAGCCCTTTGCTACCATAATTACAAACATAACCCTCGTCCAAACAGTCCCTTCTCATTAAAAGGCATATTTCATTATATTCTTTAGTAGTTTTCGTATTCGGTTAAAAATAGATGTAATTATAAGGCTTCATACTAAAAATAGATGTTTCAAGTCTTAAATTAATTTATATTGTTTTTTTTTTATATTTTTGTGGCAGTTTCCTATGATATTAAAATAGAAATTTGTAATAATATCTATTTATTAATATGAAAACGTCGTGGCAAATTTGTGAAATATTTCTACTTGCATACAGTACATATATGATTTGTTTTTATTGTAGAGAACTTAGTGCTAAGACACTCCGTTCCGCATTTTCTTCCGAATTGTTTAGGCATTGCGTGATGGGTGCCAGAACAAGATTCCGCAGCGTTTAGTTCCGCCACATCAAACGCATAACATTTCTTATTTCTTTCAAATTAATCGTAACAGATTATTTTGAGTCTAGTCTAAAAAAATACTGTGTATCGAAAGATGCAAAAAAATTTATTACGATCAGGTAGCAATACTTATTTTGTCTTGTAACCTAAATTGATAAATATACATAAAATACCTAATATGTGACCGCACTATGTATATATAATACATGTTTACTAAAGATTTTTTTATTTATTTACGATCTTATCAGTTGTTTGGGTGATTTATATTTGAAGTATAATATTATAGAGATAAAATATTATCATTATATAGTTAAGGTATTTTTAGTATTTCGTGAAACTTATAGTTAATAGTAACTGTCACTGTGACAAAATAAGTAAATATATTATTAACTAAAAAAAAGTGGAGAATGAAGTGTCTTAACACTGGCTTCTCATATATGGATAAAACGTGAAGCTGATTTTTATTTTTTATTATTAACTAAAAAAACAGTAACAGCGGTTGAAGTTGAGACAGGTTGTAGCGTAGGGGCATAACTGTGCCACTGTAAAGGCGGTAGGTCGTAGATTCGATTTCTAATAATGGAAATAAAGTATTTACAGTTTTAAAGAAATCAGCGAAATTGTGTTTATAGGGACCGTAGTGTTTTAACGCCAGGTTCTCTCTCGAAACGCGCTGCTTATAAAAATAACATTTAATATTGTTCTTGTTTTTTTTTCTTTATTAATATTTTGTCTAGAAAACGTATGTGCTTATTATATTTATTTTTAATTCCTTAAGAGCCTATGCTGTATCACGGTCGAGGCTATATTTAAATCTGTGATTGATGGAAAAATGTCGTGTGTGGATTTGCCCAAAAACCACGTTTCTTAAGCTCTTGACCAAATATTGAATCTTTTAGAGCTCCAGTTCGGTTTATTTATTAAAAATTATGTTTATTTATGTTCTTAGTTTGGTTTTTATGTACATTTATAAATTATTTTTCCCGCATAGCAGGCTAGACAAAGATCAATCAGTGTCAAGACACTGTTTTGTGAACGAATTGAAGACATTGTGTGTTATTTGTTGGAATTCGCTGAATTTTGTCTTTCCAAAGCGGAGAAATGAAAATAATTCATTTCTTTGAATGAGAATTGAACCCCGAACCATCGCATTGAGTTCTCGTATAAATTCAATATTAATACAACCATCTATATATATAAAAGGACATGTACCTGACTGACTGAGGTAAAACGCTCGCACAGCCGTAACCGCTATGTGTAGAAATGTGAAATTTGGACAGATGTTTATTTTCATAATAAGGACATCCACTAAAAAGGGATTTTGAAAAATTTTAACCCTAAAGGGATGAAATAGGGGTCGAAAGTTTGTATGGATTTTTTTTAAATCGGCAGCGCTTTTCATAAAATTTGAAATTCAGACTCTTAAAAATATTTCATTGAACACGTATTTCATGGTTTTTTAGAATTCACCCCCTAAGGGTTGAAATAAGGGGTTGAAAGTTTATATGGAAAAATCTTTAAATCGCCTCCGATTTGTATAAAAATTTAAACTGTTAAAAATATTTTATTGAACATATGTTTCGTGGTTTTTTTTAAGAATTCACTCCTAAGGGTGCAAATAAGCGAAGCTGCGCGCTCCTACTAGTATAACATAAATTAATAAAACAGAACAATAGTCCTCGAGTAAATTCATTTTGTACCCATAAAGCCGTAGTTTTTAAAAAAAATATCAAATTAACTAATGCATTTCTAAGCACTCTTTATGAATATATTTCGAATACAATAACAAAAAATCGTGATGTAAAATGAAGTAACCATCTACAATGCTTTCCAATTAATATTAATGCTTCCTGTGCATGTGCATTATCTACACACACAGCGGTCGTGGGGTTAATAGAAATATATCAAACAGTAAAGTAAATGCATATTCTATATTGTAATGCATTGAAAATAAGTTAACCGACTTCGTTACACAGGGGTTATGTAACTAGACGAAATGGACATGTTTAGAATTTTTTTTAATGGTCCATGTGTGTTAAACGTAATGCTAAATTTGAAACTGGGTTTGAATCTCGAGCAGTGATATTTTGTAAATAACTATGTAAAGGTTTTTATTTAAAAAAATAGGTTTTTATTTTTTACTCAAATTAGAAATACCATACAAAAAAAGTCAATCGTATCCATTAACAAAACACAGTAAAATTGATGTCATCCTCCTTTTTGCAGTCGGTTAATTGATATAATAACATTACACAGCACCAAATTCAAAAGTCAACGACCGGAAGTGGACATAGGGATGAGTCATACAATTCTCTATTATCATAAAAGGGGATAAAATAACATTCATAGAGGCAAAATACGTGTTAAAAACGAATGTAACGTGACAGATAATTAAAAGTTTGGGTAGTGGAACTAAAAACCTCATATATTTTGTCCGTTTGTTGCGTGCTATGGAGTCGCTAATAGATTATTCAGATTTAAGTACAAATTTCATATAAGCTGTGAATATAATTAATGTTCTTAGCATTAGTTAGACACATTAGCATAATTGAGTAATACGTTTTTTTTTCATTATATTTCTATGTTAATAAAATCCTTTTGTTGTTATTTTAATAGTGTATTTAAACATTTTTATTGTATTATGTACTTACTTACTTCAGAAAATGAAAATCAATTATAAAAATTACATTTAGATATGTTAGGTAAAATTAAGTCGTGGCGCAGGGGTACAAAGTGTGACTGTAAAACCGACTGGTCGTGGGTTCGATCCCCACTCGAGGAAATGAAATATTTACTTAACATTTATATTTCCATTTCTTCGCTCTGGTGTAGAAGCAAAGCGCGGCGTTGAGTTCTGCCACTCAACACGCAATGCCTCCAGAATTCGGCAGAAAGTGGGGAACAGGGTATCTTAACACTAGGTTCCCTCTGCGTACCCTGCTGTGTGCGGGATACAGCGTGAAGCTGATTAGATTGAATAATTAATATTTAATCATATAAAAACTAAATATAAAGCTACATCGAACGATGTCTAGTAAGATCTTCAATAAGTAATGTTATTTCAGTAATTGAATATGACGATCTTGCTCATTACGATCATTTAACCAATTAAGGCATACGCCTTGCTATGATAGCACAGTGGCAGATTTTAAACGCAATAGTAGCGAGTTTGATCCCCATTCTAGGGAATGATTCTAATTTAAATTAATTGGATAAAATGCGGGGTTGATTTCCGTTTTGCAACACAATATTACGAAAATTAAGCCGAAATTGGGGTACGGAGTGTATCTCTAGATTGTCTCTGTTTATTATATATTCTGGGTGCAACATAAATTTGAAGTTTAACAATAATTTATTTTTAACCTAAAGCAAATTACAATTAGATGTTTTTTTTATTTAACTATTTACATAAATTATATGCACACTAGGTAGTTATGTTAAGTGGATGTTAGTAATTAAGAAAGTAATATTTCTGCAAAAATAAATATATATTTTTTACTGCACTGGAGTAATTTTAATGCAAATATGGTGATATTATTATTTCTTATTATATATTAATAACCTTATATATTTAAAAAAGGAGACGAAAAAACGCTATGAAGATATTTCAGCGTCACTTCTGTTTTGGACTGTTATATGATGCAACATCTAACACAATATCGTGTATCAACAGGTAAAAAATCAAATAAAAAAGACTTTTATATAAAATATACGAACCTACTACTATCACGTGTTATCTCTGCTGTGCAATAACAGCGTTAACTAACATATTTTCTTTTATTTATTTAGAAAACGTATAAAAATTTGAACGTAGCGGAATTCGAATCCGCGCCTCCTGGAAACCGACCAGACCGACCGACCATTTCCTACGTGTGGATTAACACTTTAAAAATGTTAAAAATGTTTTCTTTTATTTCAATAAAAAAAAAACAACATATAACAATCAAAACTTTGCTAACTAATGATCCTTAAGCACAATATCTATACACTAACAAAAACTCATCTTGAACCATCTCATCAAACCTAAGTTAGCTAAGACGCCCTAAGTAATTAATGACGAAAACTCCCTAAATACTACTGTTCTTCGTATGACGGATGGCTGTCGTTGACAGCATATCATTCATATTTGCAACCTTATTCTAATACAAATAAGGGTGAAGTTATTAAAGTGCTGACCACTCAACATATTGCATATTAGTCAAACGTTGTTTTGGTCCATTCTGTAAAGTAGTGGACTTAATTGATTATGGCGTAATGGATCGGATGGTAATGAGGAAGTGCATGTTAATATGATTATATTGATTTATTCAATGTTTCCTCTGTTAGAGCTTATAATTATATTGTATAGTTTCAAGCTATCGTCCAAGTTTTGAGACTGCGTGTTGAGTAGTGGAACTCAACCAAAGCGGGGTAATATAACAGAATTTATAATTTTAAAAAGCCCCCGACTAAAATTATTACTAACTCATCTTGACAACTTTATCATGCTTGTGCTTAAGCTACTTATCTTATTATAGTTAATTCAGTAGCTACGGTGAGGCAGACAGACAGACACGTCAAACTTATAACACCCCTCTTTTCATGGGTCGGGTGTTAAAAATAACCTACAATACAAATCTTTCCTCCTAGTGAAGCCCAAGTCGAAACCTTGCATTTAGTGGACGCTGTCCCATTGCGCCAATTAACAAAAGCCTAATGAATGTGTTTCAAACACTTTGAAACTTTTCAAATGAACTATAATATATCTGTAACTAAACATGTAATAGAGGCCAGTCGTGGCGCAGAGGCACAAAGTGTGAGTATAAAATCGACTGGTTGTGGGTTCGATCCCCACTCGAGGAAGTGAAATATTTATTTACATTTATATTTTTATTTCTTCGCTCTTGTGTCGAGGCAAAGCGCGACGTTAAGTTCCTCCACTCAGCACGCAAAGCCTCAAGAATTCGGCGGTAAGTGGGCAACGGAATATCTTAACACTAGGTTCCCTCTGCCTACCCTGCTGTGTGCGGGATACAGCGTGAAGCTGATTTTATTTTATTTTTTAAACGTGTAAAATATGCATAATTTTAAAGATAGATATGATAGAGACAGGCAGACTTATAGATAAAGACACGTTTAATTCGAACTGATGATATTTTCCTTTAATAAAAAAAATACCACTTAAACATGGCGATTCGTAAACTAACCATTCTTTTCTTCTAATAAATAAAATGCACTCAAAGTATGAAAAAAATACATATTTAGATAATTTAGAAAAATTATTACTCTTTTCTCTACCTTCTATTTTTGCTTTCAAAAGATACATATAAAAGTTTACAACTGAACCAAAAACATACACAAAATTGTCACCACTGTCACACATATTTAAATTTCCCGTTTCGCCAGTTATTTATCATGTGAGTGCAGCGAGCGAAACAAACTAAACAATCCTGTTTCAGTCACACGTGTTGGTCGCGGGAAGGCTGTTATTTCCTTAAAATGTTAAAATATATTGTTTATATCGGTTAGACTAACCGTTGTGAGGCAGGGGACTGTAACGCGACGGTTGTGGATTCGATCCCATAGGCCATGATCCAATGAATTATTATTTATTAATATTTTCATCGAGGCCGGTCGTGGCGCAGCGGCACGAGGTGTGACTGTAAAACCGACTGGTTGTGGGTTCGATCCCCACTCGAGGAGATGAAATATTTACTTAAATTTATATTTCCATTTCTTCGCTCTGGTGTCGAGGCAAAGCGCGGCGTTGAGTTCTGCCACTCAACATGAATTGCCTCTAAAAATACGCGGGATACAGCATGAAACTGATTATTATATTATTATTATGTTACTTGAGCTATATATATTGGCAAATAAGATATAACATATTAAAGGCAATATATTTAATTTCCAATTTCGCCAGATACGAAGGTGTTATTGCGCTGCCTTTATTAAATTCTATCATACGAGCTCTACTTATTTTTCACGACGAAATTGAAAACACCTTAAGAGTCTGAGATCTGAAAAGAAATACGTTCGCACAATATAAAGATTGGGTTTATTGGCTGTATAGATCGAGTCCGAGATGGGCAGGTATGGCTGACTCCTAGAAACGAAGGAAAATCGTAAATTCCTTTACGACAAATAAAATGCACCCTTCCGACGCTGGTTCCCGTCCAAGGCACAAATAAATCATTCAATTGTAAAAGAATTTTACAAAGCAAATGCTGTGTATTTCGTCACTTAATGAAACAACTAAAAAGTACATTAATTTAGTAACTATTCAGTAAACTTATAATGGATTTATTTTTTGTCTATACGTTCATTGTATAGATAGCAGCAATAGGTTATTTACAGACAAATATATATTACAGTCAACCGTTGTATGAAAAGAAGGTCGCCTTTCACCTTTAGGTTTTTTCGTAAATAAATTTCTTGACTTTTTATTTTCGTCTCGAGAAACATAACGCGAGCATTGGCTTAGAAATGGAGCTAGTGGAATATAAATTCAAAATTGGATCAAAAGGTTTTACACTTGATTAAATGAATAAGGGATCCGTCAAAACAAACTCCGCGCGTTTCTTCGAATGATCAAATGTACGTACGTACGTAAATATGAAAATAGTATTAGAATGACAATCTTTAAAAAAATATAAACGTCAACAGTGCTAAAATATCAGCTTCAAGGAATTTTTCCATGTAGCAGGGTAGACAGAGAGAGTCTATTGCTAAGACACTCTGTTTTCCATTTCATTAACATAAACTCAAGACTAAATATCAAGGCCTTTTTAAAGATAGTTCCTTAACAAGCAGGTCTATAATACATAAAGGTATACTTAAACACGCGTACTATTCTTGAATTATAGATTTAGAGGCAAAAAGTTTGATTTACGGGTACCTTTCAAGATTTATGTTCACTCCATTCCACAGATTGAATATATAATGTTCTTAAGGGTCTTCGTAAAACCTTCAACTCAAAACTGTTATCTCAATGTCACCATTTATCTTTATTCAATGTGGCTTGCTTCTGTGGTCTTCATGAAACATTATTATTTTTATTACTTCATTGAGATTTTCATCTCAATTCACGTCGTTAAAAGTTGATCGTAATAATGGTTGTTCTTGGAGAAATTGTCTAAAGCGCTTTGAAATTCATATTTTTAATATGTGATTCTTCTGGCATTTCGTGACCTTTTATTATCTTTATGTAGATGAAGGTCAGAGAGAAGAAGGCCTGCGTTAAGTGTCATCGTTGTCGGTTTACAAAGCTTTTGAGGAGTCTCCTTATCCGCCCTTCTTTTATTCGTTTTTCATTTAACTCGAGAGCTAATAAGAATTTCCTTGATATCACTCCTTATCATATTGTTAGTGAACAATTCTTTTCTAGAAGGTCATATTTTTATCTAATATGAAATCAGTATATGTATTTTCCTATACACTATATTGCGCTATATTTTTTATATTATTTCCTTACAATACGGAAAATCAGTTTATTTTTATGACGTTGCTCTTTCCAATAAATACATATTCTAAATGTACGTAGGCGGTTTTATTACCTTGTACGTTGTTGAAATCTAAATCTGTTTTGTATATCGGTTTGCACAATAGAATTTTCAAAGTACTATTTTAGAAATTAAAAAGTTCAATGTCGTTCGATTTATAGACGATATTTATTTATCTAGACAGTTGATGACGCGTGGGATCCTTACAAGAACTGAAGATTAGAATAAAATCTTATAAGTCTGATTGAAATTCGTATTCCCTTACAATAAAGCCTATTTTACTATATATGATTTGGACAAACCTCTTAGCTCTACAAAAGAGTGTCAAATCGATAGGTAAATATTTGACCCTTATCCTTTCCTCTCTGATTACATCGTTGCTTCAAACGTTGGGTACTAGGGAATTTAATATCGCTCACAATTTACAAGAAACCGATGTTTGTCCATTTTTTTTCATCGCACATCATTGTGCTATTATTTTGTTTTCCTACTTGTTTAATGTCATGTAGTTATCTGGATTACAAGAATTTTTGTTTATTAATTTAATGCTATTGAGGAAATAGTTCAAAATATTAAATCATTTATTTATAATAGCAGATTCTTAACCATCTACAAAAACATATCTTTATTTCGCGAAAGATTTACCTTAATTTCTATTATGTCCAAAATAGATTGATTTCGAATCAGAAATGAATGAGCTGTGAAGTTTTATATAGGTAGTTGTATTAAGGTGATGATATCATCGGTGCATTCACGTTGCAGTTTTTGTTCGTCACAAATGCAGAAATACCGTTAGGTAACAAACATGGATTGTTGATGGCATGCTATCCTATGAGTATGGATGAGTCTAATGTCGTTAGTACTGAAAATGTGTGTTGGGTTAATTTATGAGAAGAGGCTTACAAAGTAAAGGATAAAAAGCACTATCGTGCTGTAGTCGTATGGTTTTCTTTCTATTTAGCTTACTTTTTTAAGGAGGCAGTAACAAGAATTTTATAAATTCTTGTAAAATATTATCTCTAACTTGTTGGTAATAATACTTAATACACTTTCAAGTCGAACTTTACAGTTAAATTCGTACAAACCTTCATACAAGTCGAAATTTACAGTTAAATCAATAAAATTATTTAGGTTTTTTGCGACAACTTAACAAAGATGCAATTTGTACGTAAAATCATACACAGTTGGCAACATTTTATATAATTCAACAAATTTTACTTATAATACAATTATTTATATATTAAATATCCATTAAACAATTAACAAATATTAATAAGCATTAAAAATTGTAACTACTATTTTTTATTTCTGTTTAGACAAAAATGTGTAATACAATATAGCTAGTAAAGTAGATCCAGCATGTAAGTCAGTATACTCACTGCATTATAACACGGCATGCTTAGAAATGATACATTATCTGAGCTCCTTCTGACTGATACGTGATCTGGTTTTAATTTATCTTAATGATCGTACTGGCGCCTACGAATGCTCCATAACTCATTATCCCATATATCTTATACTAGTGAACATAAGGACGAGGGTTGTATGAAAATTTATAGATCTGCTAGACCCACGAATAATGATAGACCATTCTTTGTGCAAATTATAAATGTATAATATCATTAAGATATGATCAAGATAACGTTAATCAGGTTTCGAGAATGAAAAGACATTTTTGGGATATATAATTTTATTACTATGTTATTGGATTTAGACGGTTTAATAATTATTATTTTTGTTGGACTAGTATGAATAAATTACTGATTTTCGTTACAAAATTTTCTATAGTTGATTTATAAATCATATCCCTTTTTTTTTAAATAATGTATATATGAATGAAACTATAAAAACTAGTTTTTGATTTGTTAATATTTAAATTTTATTACAAGTACTCTCCGAGACTTTACACATTGTATCGTCGCTAGATATCAATTATTTGCATAACACCAATAGATATTGGAGT
This sequence comes from Heliconius erato x Heliconius himera, assembly GCA_013421005.1. Lineage (NCBI taxonomy): Eukaryota > Metazoa > Arthropoda > Insecta > Lepidoptera > Nymphalidae > Heliconius > Heliconius erato x Heliconius himera. The sequence continues at coordinate 27,873 of JAATLQ010037136.1, read as the reverse complement.
TTATTGATTCCTTATCAAGAAGTTCACTGACCCATGTTGATACCATTAGCTTATGTAAATTAATGGAGCTCGATTGCTACGACAAAATTGTATAATTTATGAATGTAAATGTATACATATATATAACCACTAAAAAAATAGTTTTTAAAAAATATTTCGCACTTTGAATTTGCGTTTTTTATAAATTTATTTGTTGTGTTTAGATTATTATTATTGCACAAAAATTATATCCATATTCTTATACATAAACCCATTAGAGTGTCTAAGTTTGAATTCTATTTCTGGCAATGCATAAATAAAAAAAAACGCAAAGTTTTTCCATTAAGCACTGTCACATAACTATACTGCTAAAAATAGAAGGAAAAAAATAGCATGTCACTAGGCACAAAATAGATTAATGGCAAAATTATTTACTAACTAAGCTATCTTAAACTTATTTTTTGTAAATACAAGGCGTTTTTCTAGAAAAATATTCTTCGATAAATGTTCTAGGAAATTTAATATAAAACTAGAGAAGATTATAAAGACTGTTATTATTTATCTTATAATTTTGTCAACGAACGAACACAACAACGATTGTAATAAACCAGCGAATGACAGGGTGTACAAGTAAAAACGTTTAATTAACTCCAACAAAGGGGTAAGCACATAAAACAGCAGCGGGTCCAGAATTATAAATTTAGTGTCTCATAAAACTAGAATATCTATAAACAACATTTCATAAGGATTTGGATCAGTTATATTCTTTTATTATCTAAATATTGGTGTTTATAAGGTATGAAATTGGTACTGTGGAAAGGCAGTTTTTATGTAGATTTCTATTACTTTAAATATTTTTTTCAATTGTATATATATAACTTAATATTATAATTCGTTGTTTTTAGACTCAATGAAGCATATCACCGATCCCAGTCTATATATTTGTATATAGAGGTACACTTTTTTCTTTAGTTTCACACTATCTCGCGCATCGCAGGGTAGGCAGAGACCTAGTATTAAGATTCTTCCGCGCTTTGCCTCGCTATTAGGGCGCGGATTTATTTTTTTTAAATATTTTATTTATTCGAGTAGGAATCTATCCCAAAACCTGTCGCGTTTACAGTCGTTATTTTGTGTCCGTGCCCAGCAACTGGCTTCCTCTTTTCTTTTGTTTTTTTTCATTTTTAAGTAAATTTGAGTTGAGCCGCCGATTGTATCCATCATATCAAGCGTTAAATTAAATTGAAAATTGATTTGGTTTCAGTTTGCACATGTTGCAAATATCGTCTTGGTCAGGGTTCAGGAATGTCATGTGTCATCATCCGTAAATTTAACAGGCGTTGGGAAAGCGTTTGATAAATTTTCATCGGAACACCGAGTTTCAGTGGTGTTTGCTATATCACATTACTGACGTTGAAGTTTCCAGCCATTTTAATAGTAAAGAATTATAAGAAAGCAAACTTTTTCTTTGTATATTCTCTTAAGAAAATGCGCCACTGAAACCATAGCTCTATGTCTAACTTAAGCGCTTCTTGAAATAATGTGAATTTTACCCCCACCTACTTGATTTCACTTCCTTTATAGAAACTTGCAGATAAAGAAAAACTTAACGGTTTTAAAAAGAATACAGAGTGCAAAGTTTGCGAGTTTAAAAAGAAAAACTACTCGCCCATATAATTCAGAGCGAAACTAGAATACACAAGGAGGAATTGAAAGTTCAATGAGCAAAAACAGATTACAGAAGCAACTTAAACGCTTGGACGATAAGCGATGCCAAACGATGCGATGTGAATTTTTATTCGCACTTAAAACTCTGCCCCGATATATTTTCAACTAGTTATTGGAGTTTTTTGAAAAATTTGAATATATTAATACTAATAATAGTTAGTGATAGGACTTGGTGATCTGTGGTTCTGGGTAAATTTTTCTAATCTTCTCTTCTAAGAATGACAAAAAAACCAGAATTATAAATAAAATATTAATATATTTTTTATTTGTAATGTTGCTTCTTTCTATTATGGCGCATATAATTATTTTTAATTTAAAATATATTCTCATCATCAATTAGTACACAAAGGTACTTAAGTATTTTTCCGAACCATATTTTTGCTTATTGTTGCTTCGTTAATATTGCTTACAATAAGCAATATTGTAACTTCTATCGGTAAGTTCACAATGTTGTTGTCTAGTATTATATAATATTATACAAACCTCTTCACTCTCATCATTAATTAAATAAAACATCACATTTTCAATACAACATTATTACTAACGAAAATTTCATCATATAATTCTTTATTATAAATTACAAATGAGGCGGAAACAATAAGCGCAATGACGCGAATAGATTGCGCCTCTGTCGACGAATATTTCTTATAATAAATATATCTATATTTACCACTAACTAACCAAACAAAAAAAATCCTTAATTATATGGAACATCTATAATATATGTACATACATGTCGTCATGGCGCAGTGGAGTAAATGTGACAAAAATGTATGAAAAAGTGCGGCGTTGGTTTCCGCCGCTTAAAACTATTATCGGAATTTTTTTTGCGGAAAATGGAGTATATTGACACTAGATTTTCTCTGTCTACTACATTTAACACTTATTTCACGAAATGTGTACTAAATACCATCGTCTCGATATATATATTTTCCAGTTATGTAGAGATATTGCTTTTTGGATGGCGGAACCTAACACTCAACCCAATTCGTTAACCGTAGCGTTTGAACCCGTGATCATTACGTATATTTTCTTTGCTCAACTAGTGATATTATAATTTTCTGACCAGTAAAATTAAACTTGAGTACATGCACTAAGAAACGTTATACGTTCATGCATTACTAACCCTAGCTTGGTATACCTAACCTACTTTAGAGCAAATATAACTTTATTTGCATTCCTCATTTGGACCGGTAGCATTTAATTGATATCGCTCATGGGCTGTTTCTTCGAAACGTGACTCGTTTGACTTTTAAAACTCAAGTCTTAAAAAAGGTAACTTAACACGCGTCCTTTGCTTCGAAACACCTTTTTAAATAAGATTTTAAAAGGTAAGCAGAAATCAATACTGTTTGAGTCTACCAAGCGAGAAGCAGTAAAATTGTGTAATTATTTTTTTTACTCTTTCGACTTTACTTTAAAATGTCACAAATTTTATTGATATTGCTATTTTAGGAATACTTCGTTTTATTTTTTTTTGTTAACTTGTAAGAAATTATTTATACAAATTTGGCGGAAAGTGGGGAACGAAGTGTCTTAATAATAGGTTACATCTGCCTACCCTGCTATGAGCGGGATAGAACGTGAAGCTGAAATGAAATTAATTATTTTTAAATTTATATCGACATTCCGAACGATAGAAAAGCACTCTTTCCCACAGAAAATCTTGTTTTTTCTAAAAATAATAATACAAAGTGTGCCTTAATGTCATATTGTACTCCAAATTCCATTAAAGCTCAAGATTAGTCAAGGGTCCACGTTTCTCAACCTTTTATGAGTGACTGATGCCGGACCGTAAAAAGTAGGACAGATGCGTATACTGCTGATTCACTTACTGACTTATGACCTTATCATAACCCTAGCATGCGAATATGTTCCTTAAACTGTATGATATAAAGACTATATTTAAAATACTTTAAGGCAGCTGTTCCTACATTTTTTTTTGTTCTTAACCTCTTCCGATCACGATTTATCTGATGTAAATGTTTCCTGAAGGTATTTCTTTGTTATATCATCTTATCGTCTCACTAATATCTTTTGTTGAGGCAAAGGAATAAAATTATAATATGCAATCTAAAATAATATTTTTTATTCAAAATGTGTAATGGAGGATCATACTAGAATATATCTCAGAATTATTTTTTATATCTTTAGGGAATATAAAATACGAATCTCTAAATAATGTATTTTTAAAATCTAGTTAGCTTTTTTAACGATAATAAGTAATACTTGTTTAAATAACAAGAAACAATATAGTCAATCTAATTTTAAACCTGTATTATTTAATTTAATATTAGAAATCTTCATGGAAATGTCGATTATTGATATTTTCGGTTTTATATCTTATAGCGCATAGTCTTTAAATTTAATATCTGATCTGTCTAATCTACAAAATGAATATGCTCTAAAAAAACTACTGAATTCTTTTCAAAACAAAATCCAATATTGCCTACTCTTTCAGTCAGAATTGGGGCTCTATCCTTAACTTTAGTTAGCCGAGATTTATTTCTTCCTTTACGCTCGCTTGGAGTACTTGAATAACATAAAATCTTTTATAATAAACAACAATTCCCAGCATCTTTACATCCTTTGTTACGAAATCCTCGCCATGTGGGTTCACAAAAAGTTTGGCTAAAAAGCCTAGCGCAGTAACGAAGATAAAGTGGTGTGTTTTTGGACATCTGCTCGAATGCCGGCTCGAAATCGCCCGATTGTATACGATATTGGTTTCGAACACCTGTCGTTTTCGGTCAGGTGTTTAGGAAGGACCGGTTGGCTTTATTTGATTCTTTTATCTTTTTTTAAAGTCTTTTCGCGTGTGGTTTTAAATTTAAGTGTAACATTTTGAGATTCAGCTTAAAGCTGGCCAAATAATTGTCGAATATTTTAATTTTCTTATTGTACTATGAAGAATCTATATACTATGAAGAATACAAAAAGTCACAAAATCTGAGAATTTATAAACCTACACTTTAAATAAAAAGCAACTATAGTTTTACCCTATTTTATAAACAAGAACTACCAATATAATTAGTTTTATAATAATCTGAGCATAAAGTTGTCAGAGACGTTCATAGCGATAGTATTGATCCGAGACTTATCCCTTTAAATCCAATTTGTTTGTGATAATCATTAATTAAATTTATGCAAACCATCCTCGGATGTCGGTATTCAGTAACATTTCCATATTCTTGCTTACGAGATAAATATTTTTACATAAAAATATTGTAAATACAAATGATTAAGCTGAATTGTTGGTGGAAAATTTATGCTTGATATTTTTATTTTGATTTGAGAAATTGTCAGTATATGTATAATGAAGGTTGACTATTTGATTTGTACTTTTTTGTTGTGATCTTGATTATTTAGTAGCAGTATTTTTGATAAAAAACAGTGTTCTGATTTTCTTTTGAAATTGTTCTTTCGTAAGTTTTTCTTTGTTAAATGTATGTTTTAATTTTTAGATATTATTGGAATGTAGGGAATTGATATTTAATATTTTTTTAAGCTTCACGCCGTGATATGATTTATATGTATGTGCTATATATGTATGTGCGGGACATAGCAGGGTAGGCAGAGGCAACTTGAGATATAGTACAGAATGAATGACATAGTACAGAATGAATAATTAATTGAAAAAAAAAAAACGATTCTCATACATAAATTGCGGTGTCTGTCTCGTGTCTTCTAAAAAACAAAAATAGATAATGATTTACCATTATTATCTTATTATATTATCTTATTCCTTTAAAATCACTAATTGCAAAACTGTAACTGTATCCGAAATATAAAAGAAAAATTAGAAATGGGCGCTCCGAGAATTCTGATCTCGTTTAAAATCACTTATCCCACTGGCATCTCGGTATTTATTATGTTTATTTTGTTGCAGGTGAGCGTGCGTCATCAGGTGATGCAGCTAACAGGAATGTCTCTAATGGACAAGATTTATTGAGTATTTCTTATTTTACTTTCTAAGGATTAAGGAAAACTATGAAAGCTTCGAGTTACGCTGAAATCAATTAGTATTGAGTCAGAATGGAGATTGAGTTCTTGTTATAAAAATATATTTAAAGATCGGTTTTTTCTATCAATAAATTAATTATTTTAAAAAATAACAAGCTCAAAATAGTATTCACAACCGTCGCGTTTACTTATAAAAATTTGACACATCTATCGTTCACAGCTAACGACATAGAGTACTCATCCAATCTCTGTCTGACGTGATGCATGAAAAAGTTCAAGTTAATGATCGATGGTGCGTCGTTTGGGGCTATGACGGTGATTACTTCAACGGCTGATCTCACATCTAATTAGTTCCACATTAACTCTAATTAACTATAGTTATGAAATCGTAACATAAATATTAATTATTAATTATTATTTTACTTCATATATTGATATTTATGTATGGAATGTAAATAATAATTACAGGATTTAAAATATAGTTCAAGCATTCTGGTGAATAATATAGGTACCTATGTTTTTATGTTTTTTGACAAACTGAACCTTCGAACGTATGGCTTAGTTAGTCACAGCGATTGGACGGTTTCCAAAGAGGCGCGGGTTCAAATCTCGCTGCGTTCAATTTTTTTTACGCTTTCTTAATAAATATTAATATAGGAGGTACCTACTGGTAGTACAAAATTAAAATTTATAAATGTATCTTAGATATTTTGTAAAATCTGGTAGGCATGTATTCAATATTTATACATACATTATTGTGTAGAAGTTAAAGTACTAATTCCTTTAAAAATTCAAATGTCCATATATTTCCTAAACCACTTGAAAACTCAATGGTCTCTTTGAACTGCAGAAACCTTAAATCAATCAAGCTTTAAAGCTTTAGAAATTTATTTCCACATTCTCAAACATTATTGCAGAAAAGGACTAATCGGCGAGGTACTTATGTTTGTTAATTTCTCCACAACTATTAACTTTATATCAAAGTCCTATTAATCAGTAGAGATTTACTTACGGTTTATGCTTAAAGTTTAATAAAAACTTAAAAAATATATTTTGTTGTAAGTAAAAACAATGTTTTATTGCTTAAATACCAAAAAAAATAAGCGGCGTTGAGTTCCGCCACTCTAGAATTTAGCAGAAAGTACCTATCCTGCTACATGCGGGATACAGCGTGAAGCTGATATAAAAAGGGATATCGGTTTACTTACTTTCATGACTCTAAAAGGATAATAATGCTTGCTCACCTGGCATGTTTCTATAACAATAATCTTTCTAATACTGTATCTTGGTGACCACCAGCCAAGAAGGCCACGGCTGTCTAATCTCTGTCAGGCTATTGTCGCCTCTCCACGTGGATAGTTACGAACAAAGCCCAGAACTAACGTATAAGGTGGTGTTTAATCGCATTCATTTGCACACAAAGGTGGATCGATTTCTGACGTTTGGGTATGTAGCTACATAATTCTATGTAAACTGAGTTCCTTGTTATATAAGACGTAATAGCCTATTATAAATAATTAGGTATATTATTATTAATAATAGATGTTATTACCTATATCTTATTACTATTGAGGCCAGTCGTGACGCAGAGGCGCAGGCGAAACTGAAAACGCGACAGGTTGTGGGTTCGATTCCCACTCGAGGAAATGACAGATATTATTAATCTGTTGTATAATTGTCTTTTATAATTTAGTACATGATACTCCTGAGTGTTTAACATAAGTTATATACTCAAATGTCGATTGTATAACATTAGCCACGATTTACTTGACCTATTTTAAAAGTGCTGTCGTATTGAAGTAAAAGTTTACCTTAGTTGTTACTACTGTGCATATATTTAGCTATTATTATAAATTATCATTTATATTTTACAACCATATTTAATTTCACAGTAAACCCTTGGAAATAACTTTTTGAGCCAATCCATATTAAAATTGCTGAGAAAAATATTTAAGTAAAAAAAAGGGTCGACAGATTTAAAAGGGCTTCTAAGCAGGTAAACAGGTGTTCGGTGAAAACATTTCAATCTGGATAGATGGATACCTTTACATGTATCTATGTATATGAAGGAGATTTATTCTCAAAAGAAATTATAATAATCGATGTTTTCTTAGCAGAAATGTGTTTTTGATTTAAATTATGAAGATTAAGTCGAAACTTTTACGGTTATATTTTTCTCTATGCTTATATACGTAATTGTTATTTTTATCACAATATATAACACCTTACTTTCATTATTTTTATGAGTGCTTTAGTAACATAAGGTATTATTTTCTTTTTTTTATTTACCATTATGACGTGGGCCAGTCGTGGCGCAGCGGCACAAAGTGTGACTGTAAAATGTACTGGTTGTAGGTTCGATCCCCACGCAAGGAGATTAAATATTTATTTAAATTTATATTTTTATTTCTTCGCTCTGGTGTCGAGGCAAAGTGCGGCGTCGAGGGAACGGAGTGTCTTAACACTAGGTTCCCTCTGTTTACCCCACTGTGTGAGGGATACAGTGAGAAGCTGATTTAATTATTTTTTACCATTACAAAAATATGTTACTTTTTCTTAATTATCGTTAAACTTGATTGGATTACGTTATTATTATTATTATCAGCTTTTAGCTGTTTCCCACATATAGGAGCGTAGACAGAGAGAACCTAGTGCTCAGACATTCCATTCCCCACTATTCGCCGAATTTTTGAGACATTGCTTGTTGCGTGGCCGAACTCAACGCCGCGCTTTGCCTCAGTACCAGAGCGAAGAAATGAAAATATTAATAAATCATAATGAATTTTCCCAAATGGGAATCGAACCCACAACCATCGCTCTTGTTCTCCGTGCGCCACGACGGTTCCATCGTCGTCGTCGGATAAAGTTATATAGAATTAACTTCTCTTATGTCATAGAGAACAATAGAGGTTATTGTATTGGTTTGTCCTGGTCGTGTGGTTATCGCTCCAAGTCAACGACGTTCGTTATAGACTATACAAAGATTATGGGTACTCCTACTAGATGGGTTTTGGAGGTCAGATATCATTTGTTTAACTTGAGGTATTAGCTGAATAAGAAAATGCTTTTAGCGATTTCATTTAGTTTTAGTTAAGGCAAAGTGCGGCGTTGAGTTCCGCCAGTCAATGCGCAATGCTTCGAGAATTTCGCAGAAAGTGGGGAACGAAATGTTAACAAACACTAACCTCCCTCTGTTACATGCGGGATACAGCGTGAAGCTGTAAAAAAAAAAGTTTATTACAAATCAACAATTCCACTTATCTTAATATTTTAACTAACGAACCAACTTTTTTTTAATCAAACCCGGATTTTGTTTCAAACTAATAAAAATACAATAATTTGCAACAAAAATTCTTGACCCCCACTCAGTGAGTCAAAGGACTATAAGGATAATAATAAACACGTTTTGTTAGCCTGACTCATACCTCGGACTCCACTAAATGCATACCTTAGTCATGTCTAACCATAGCTTGTATAGAGACCTTGATGCTTTGTGGTCAAGTAAGAAAACGTTATAATAATATATTGGAAAATAAATATATTGATAGATTTTGTTATATATTAAGAAATATTATAAAAAAAAGAGAGAGAATTGAGAGAAGCTTTAGTTTGATAAATGAGCTTTTGTTTGTCTGTTGTGGCTAAGTAGTACAACGTCTGAGTGTAAACAGGTTCATGAAAACATGTTCAATTTCTACATGAAACAGGTTCAATTTCTACTCGGAGAAATGATTATTTTTCATTTCTTCCCTTTGTTAACAAAGCAAAGCGCGTCGTTGAGTTACACCATTCTACACGTAATGTCTTGAAAATAGGGTCAAATTGTAGGGAACGTCATCATCTATATATCTCCCACATACGCCGAGTTATACAGCGAAATGCAATTTCGTTCACGTTTCCACTATATTTGCCTTCATTTTTTTCATATCACGATGAATATTTTCTTAACAAAGCATCGACCCATAACAACAATTACAAGTACAGTTACGTACGTCTGAGGTCTGAGGCCAGTCGCGGCGCAGTGGCACAAAATGTGACTGTAAAACCGACTGGTTGTGGGTTCGATACCCAATCGAGGAGATGAAATATTTATTTAAATTTATATTTTCATTTTTTCGCTCTGGTGTCGAGGCAAAGCGAGGCGTTGAGTTCTGCCACTCAACAGGCAATGCCTCCAGAGTTCGGCAGAAAGTGGGGAACAGAGTGTCTTAACACTAGGTTCCCTCTGCCTACCCTACTGTGTGCGGGATACAGCGTGAAGCTGATTTGATTTAATGTTTAATATAGGGATAGATTTTATTAATATAATTAAGGAATATTATTTAAAAAAAATTGAATAAAGGTAGAGAACGTGAGGAGAGAAAAATTTATTTGTCAGGTAGATTGAGATAAGCTTTAGATTTAGAGAAATGAGCTTTTGTTTGTCTGTTGTGGCTAAGTAGTACAGCGTCTGACTGTAAACGTGACACGAAACGGGTTCGATTTCTACTCGGAGAAATGATTATTTTCATTTGTTCCCGTTGTTAACAAAGCAAAGCGCGTCGTTGAGTTTCACCATTCTACACGTAATGTCTCGAAAATAAAGCCAAATTATAGGGAACGTCAACGAACGAAATGCAATTTCGTTCACGTTTTCGTTTCGTTTCCACTATATTTGCCTTAAATTTTTTTTCATATCACTATGAATATTTTCTTGACAAAGCATCGACCCATAGCAACAATTACAAGTACAGTTACGTAGGTCTGAGGCCAGTCGCGGCGCAGCGGCACGAAGTGTGACTGTAAAATCGACTGTTCTCAACTCAACACTCTCAACACTCAATGCCTCCAGAATTCGGCAGAAAGTGGGGAACGGAGTGTCTTAACGCTAGGTTCCCTCTACAGCGTGAAGCTGATTATTTTTTTTATTTTTAACTAACGATAACTTAATTTTTTTTCTGTGTAATCCCATTTTACTATTACAAATTCATAATTTCAACCATATGTGGTTAGGAGCATATATGAATAGCAGGCAGATGGCTCCACTCGAACTCATTACGTTCAAATAGACACGTCGCGTTGTTCAACCTCGTATCTTATTTATAGCTCGTCGTGTTATATGGACATTAAGTAAGGCAGTTAATATAATTTATAGTTTTAATGATTTCTTTTAAATTGTAATGGGATGTAAGTTGTAAATAATAATTATTATAGTACTATTTTTATTTATTTATATATCTATTTTTTTTTATCAATATGTTTATATTGAATCCAGTAAATCTTAAAAGGAGTCGCCTTTATTAACCGTCATTAACTTGTGTCTTTAATTAACTCCCTCTTTCTCTTTTCTTTTATCTTCACGGGGTATCCCGCATTAGGACACTCCGTTTCCAACTCTCCGCTGAAGTTTGGAGGCGTTTCATGTTGAGAGGCGTAACTTAACGCCGCACTTTGCCTCGACCCCAGAAGCTGGCTTCATTCTCCCATATAACTTAAAAATAAGACAATAATATCCTTCAGAGAGTAATTTTATGGTGAATTATCATTGTAACATAACGCTGCGCGTTGTCAGAAAAACGAACAGACATATTATATATTACATAATATTAAGTATTTCATTCATAGAACATGATACTAAAATTATCATCGACAAGTAGTAATCTATTTTAAGCTTTTTACCAGTAAGAGTGCTTTACATTAATTTTACTAAAATACGATTAATTTTAGAATTATATGACACGATAATATTTCGCTGACGTGCAACAGGGGCACAAGCATGTGACAGTAAAGCGAAGGTTATAGGTTCGATTCACAACACTCGAGAGAGTGAATTAATATTTATTAATATCTTCTCTGGTATCAAGGCAAAAACACGGCGTTGAGCCACTCAACACGCAATGCCTCGAAAATTCGGCGAAAGCTGGGGAACGGAGTGCCTTAACACTATGTACTACTTTGCTATATACGGAATACAGCGTGAAGCTGAAAAAAAAATGGCACATATTTCTGTATTCCACACTCTATAGTTAATAGACTAAAATATTAACTTTAAAAAATAAAATAGAATTGGTATATCATTGCCATACAATTTGCGCTTTTAAATAATATATTCAACAGAGCTTTCCAACAACGGCCGCGGTCACTGTATCGTAGTACTACAATACATACTTACATACAAAGCAATTGTTTCCCGTTTCGGATTTGACTTTCGTAACACGTATAGGGTGTTTAAAATTTAAATATGTATTTGTATTCGTTACCGAGTGGGTGCCGACCGTACAACCCAATATTTAAAGGATGTCGATGTTTTAAACAGATTTCGGACCCAAACTTCCCTTTCTCATCCGGTGCCGGCAGCAATTAAATAATCCGAGTTATATTCATTATTAAGACCAGTCGTGGCGCACATGACTGTAAACGCGACAGGTAGTGGGTTCAATTCCTATTCGAGAAAATTTAAAATTTAATATTTTCATTTCTTCGCTCTGGTGTCGAGGCTAAGCGCAGCGTTGAGTGACTTGCAAAGCTGTGGGCATTCGGCGGAACACTAGGTTGTCTGTGGCTGTCTTTATCTCTGCCTACATGCGAGATACAGCGTGAAGCTGGAAAAAAAATCAATTAATATATACAAGTTTTATTATATTTACTTAAAAGTTGCAACTACGTGAAAAGAATATAAATAGAAAATCTATGAATATTGTAATATAAAGAATAATCATGTTAGCTATAATGAAATATTCAAATTATAAAGGAGAATGTCAATACAAGACGATTAATGCCGTCATTGTGTTGTAGGGGCGTGTCTGACAGCACGCGGTGATTGTAGGTTTGAATTTCACTTTAAGATATTTGTATATTAAAAAAAATATTCAAAAGCAGCGGTGGCGGGGAACCAAGTGTTAAGAGAAACTCCGTTTTTAACTTTCCGCCTATTTATTGGAGGTGTTGCATATTGTATGGCGTAACTCAACGCCGCTATGTTTTTTATATCTATAGTTAAAGCAAAGAAATGAAAATATTAAATATTTAGTAGAGTGGGAACCGAACCAACTACCTGTCGCGTTCACAGTCACAAGTTGGTGCTTGTAATTAATTAATTTCGCTCACTAACGGCTTTAAGATTTAGCTTCAATATCTCAATTATATCACATTATTAATTTACTATTGGTATTGAACATATTATATCGACGCCATTGTTGGAAGTGTTTCAAATTCGCTGGGCTCCATTGCGTTTGTCGATCGAATTAGAATCATAGAATCATGTATACAACATATTGTGTATATAAATATACATATAGGTAAAATTATTGCGACGTTGAGTTCTGCCGCTCAACACGCAATGCCTCTAGAATTCGGCAGAAAGTGGGGAACGGAGTGTCTTAACACTGCCTACCCTGATGTGTGCGGGATAGAGCGTGAAGATTTATTTATTTATTTTTATATAGGTAAAGAAAGTATTAATAATAAATGTTGTAACTGAAAGTTATTAATATTTATATATATCTTTTCTATTATATATTATCGTTTCTTAAAAAAAAAACTTCTTTTTTTAGTTTTTTAACGGCAACACATGATACGTGGAAATTTCATTTGTCTAACTATCACGGTTCATGAGATATCTACAGTTTGGAGACAGATAGACGAACTGACGGACGGAGTCTTAGTAATACTAGTCTTTGGGTACGGAACCCTTATTATCAATCAATTTAAGTTCTTATTTATCTAACTAAAAGCTGCACCGTCAGCAGTTAACTGGAACTTAATCTATTTTTAAGTTTAAGTTGGGCCGTTTCTATTTACGCTTACTATTAGACAGCCATTACATGACAACAGGACAAGCGATCTAATTATAAAATGGTTAGTCTTTTAAAGTATCATTAGAGATAGTAGACTATTTATGACGAAGTTTCGGCCATATTTAAAATTTTAGAAGTGATTACTTTTACAATTTAGTCATAATTTAGACACGGATTGTGTCTAATGTTGCCTATAATGAATTTTTACCTGAAAGCGCGGCGTTGAGCTCCGCCACTGAACACGCAATGCCTCCAGAATTTGGCGGAATATGAGGAACGGCTTGTCTTAACACGAGGTTCCTTCTGCCTACACTGCTGAATGTCGGATACAGCGTGAAGCTGATTTAAGAATAATGCGATTTATTAAATATTTTCTTAAAGATTTATTTTTTTATTATAAGTATTTTTTTAATGGTTGTGTCAAACAAAGTTGCTACCAACACACAATTTATATATTTTAGCTTACATTTAAGAAGTAAAAATCAGTTGATGTATCCGAAAACTAAAGAAAGACTTGAATAAAAAAAATAAAAGATTTTTTATAATAAGAATTTATTTTCATACCATAAATGATAATATATTTTTAATACGAAGGCTTAAAGCTGTGTTGCCGCAAACTTGGCATTGGCAATTATCCAGACCTGAATTAATGAAAAAAGGTTTATCCAGAAATACACATAAATAACAGGATGGACTCAGTGTTTGACCAATTTGTATTATTTGGTGACAATAAAGAAATTGAGGCCAGTCACGGCGCAGCGGCACGAGGTGTGACTGTAAAACCGACTGGTTGTGGGTTCGATCCCCACTCAAGGAGATGAAATATTTACTTAAATTTATATTTCCATTTCTTCGCTCTGGTGTCGAGGACAAGCGCGGCGTTGAGTTCTGCCTCTCAACAGGCAATGCCTCCAGAATTCGGCAGAAAGTGGGGAACGGAGTGTCCTAACATTCGGTACCCTCCTACTCTGCTGTATGTGGGATACTGGGTGAATTTGGAATTTTATATAATAAAAGATTATGTAAAGCCAAGAATAAAGCACATTGAGTTCGACAGCGCTAACACGTAATATTTCAAATTAGAGCTAACGACAGCAGGACGAAGTGTCTTGACACTTGCCGAAAACGCAAATTTGTAGATTTTTTTCTTAAAATTTACATTTTTTGAAAAAAATCTAAAAATTAACAAAAAAAAATCTATTAAAACTGAAAACGGAAAACGGCGCCACAAACCAAATATATCCTCATCATTAACAAAGGCAATACCTTTAACGAAACCAGTTTCTCCTAGATTCTTGTATATAAAACAATGATTGACTCCGTACTGGCGGGCGGGCGACGTGACACGAATTCTATGCCCAATTTTATACCATCGAATAAAAACTGCCTGTAGCGTGAAAGATTCATAACACGGTGAGCTCGTTCGTAGTACAAACGATTTTGTCACGCTAAATTTTTTTTCTCGCCCCTATTTTATACAGGGTGCGAATTTTTTTGTGAATATTTTTACAATAGATAAATAAATGTAGTAGAGTGGAGTGTAAAACAAATATTTTTTTTTGTGTTTTCAAATGAAAAGGTCTTTTTTATTAGAAGTGGCCATGTAAAAATGAATGTGATAAAAATTATATTAGCTATTACCTATATTTTTTATCGAAAAGCAATTTGCTTTTTTCTATTTTCCGTAATAGATGACTTTTTATAGAAACGAAATGTGAGCGTGCTTTATATTTATAAAATTGAATATTTGGAAAGTTTCTTTTTAGATAAAATAAACGACTCCAGGTTTTTCTTTTTTCTTTTTTACGAAGTTTTTTTATTATCTGTTTAACAAATACTTGGTATCTATCGATCATGTTCAATGATCAATTCGTACTCTTATATTTGAAATCTATTTATTGGTTTTAAGAACGAGATAGCAAACTTCAACAAATATTTATTTATGAAAAAAATATTTAAGGCATTTATTATGTATCTTTATAAATTAAATGAATGAAAGAAAATATCGAAACCAGTCGTGGCGCAGGGCCACAAGCGTGTAAATGTAAATGCGACGGGTTGTGGGTTTGATTCCTACTCGAGGACATAAAATATTGAATTTTTAATTTCTTCGCTCGGCGTTGAGTTCCACCACCCAACACGCAATGCCTGCAGAATTTTTCTTATCACTAGCCTTCCTCTGCCTACCCTGCTACAAGCGGGATACAGCGTAAAGTTGAAAAACAAAGAAGGATAAAAAGCCCAAGTGACTGTATCAGATAGATACAGATTATATATAAATTTATAATACGAATACATAATTAATAATTACCTAAACCGTTTTAGGGTTCACTTATCTCAGTTACAAAATCATTATATTATCCTATTCATAATGAAGAAATCTGGCGGCTCTTTTCACTGATTTATACTTACATAGGAGAGTTTAATAGGCCTCAAAGGAATCCATTAAAGGCCTAGATTAGCTTTAACCCAAAATTTAATACAAACTCTATTTATAGGGTCTCTATGTTATAAAATTGAGGTCTGTGATTTTAATGTAACGTTACGGTCTTTTCTTTTTGTTCTTTTTTTTCTTTCCATTTCATTTTATATTCATAAATTAAATCAAGGTATATATTTTTTTACGTTTGCTAACGTATATATCTTTGGTCTGAAAAAGATATCTAATTTAAATATCACAGGCCACGTTACGACGATCGAAAACTTGACGTATGTAGTTTCGATTCCCAATCGAAAAAATGGTGACCAGAGTGTCTTAACACTACGTGCCCTGTACCTACCCTGAAAAAAAAATAGTTCCCTTTAAATACATTTAAAGTGAGTGACGCACGCATCAAAATTACACATATTATTCAAAACCATCCATTCATTATTATAAAGCTAAACCGCATGCATTTTAATCGTTATTTAATACACAACGTTTCACATTTATTACTAGGCTACTACTATAAGGTTAGATTAATTAATTAATATATGTTGTAATATTATATGTATTTAACTGTATATGTACTTATTTAGTATGAAAACTATACACGATTTCCTCTATAATTCCATATAGGAAGTATTATTTTTCAGCTTCACCTGTATAACGTATGAAGCAGAGGACGTCTAGTGTTAAGACACTCCTCTCACTCCAGAATTCCGCAGAAACGCTTCTCAGTTTTTGCGGAATTCTGGAGGAATTGATTGGTGGAAATCAAAGCGTTTAGCTTCGATACAAGAAGCGAAGAAATGAAAATATTCAATACTTTATTTCGTCGAGTAGGAATCCAACCCAGAACCTGTCGCGTATACAGACTCACCTTTGTACCACGACCGGCCTCTGTAATATTATATATTAACCTACTTATTATTTATTAATTCTATACTTGATTTCCTTTATACTTCCATAAAGGAAGTATGTAATGACACCTCACGCTTTCCCATTACTTATTGTGTTGATATAATACTAATATGACTGTGAGCTTTATTATTGGTTTCTTTTTACCTATGCATTTATTAGAAAAGTTATTTAATTAATATATTTAATAATTAAAAATTTTCTTTTATTAGTGTACAAATAAAATAATAAATGAAATATTTTAATTAAATAATAAAATTGATTTTTGTATAGTAGTGTTTTTTTATATAATTGAACACCAATAGTTTATGGTATTGACACAAATAATTTGAAAGAACAAACGTTAGACGCCAATCGTGGCGCAGGGGTAAAAAGTGTGACTGTAAACGCCACTGGTTGTGGGTTTGATCCCGACTCGAGGAAATGTAATATTTACTTAAATTTATATTTCCATCGTTTCCTCTTCGCTCTGGTGTCTAGGCAACGCGCGGCGTGGAGTTCCGCCAGTCAACACGCATGACGGAATGCCTCCAGAATTCGGCGGAAAGTGGATAAAGGAGTGTCCTAACACTAGGTTCCCTCTGCTGTGTGCGGGATACAGTGTAAAGCTTTACACTTTAGAGCTATCGTGGCTCAGTATTTCATTATCTGTCTCGTTGAATTCGATTTTTACTCAAGGTGATTTTAATATTTAAAATGTGTTTGGTTCATCGTTACCAGACCAAGGAAAATAAACATACTAAATATTTCAATTCCTCGAATGAGAATCGAACTCACAATCCGTCTACAGCCACACGCTCGTGCCCTTGCGCCACGACTGACCTCGTTTTTTTTTTAAATGGATACCCTCTCCCATCACAAAATAACTACTTGCACAGTTTCGCGTGACAGGAAGTATACGTATTCGCATCCACTCGTGGGTACTCTACAGAAGTTTAATTAAAATGGTGTAAATTGAAATTCTCGTGTTTCGCCGAGTGATTCTTGTTTTCATTATCATCAGCACCAAATTTATCTTTGTTACGTCGAGGACTACTGGAGTGGAGTACTTGTTTGTAAATAGCTTATTTTTTTTTTAATTTCACGCTGTATCCCGCACGTAGCTGGGCCGAATTCTGAAGACATTGCGTGTTGAGGGGCGGAACTCAACGCCGTGATTTGCCTTGTAACCAAAGTGAGGGAATTGAAACCTTTAAATATGTCATTTTCTCGAGTGGGAATCGAACTCACAACCTATCACGTTTACAGTCGCACGCAGTTCAAATATTGCACTTGCGTAATAAATTGCGGAATTCAACGCCGCACAATCACTGTCGTATCAAATCGGGAAAGAGGTGTGTGTAATCGCGATTTGTAGTTTATATACTAAATTTTATTTAAATACAGAGGTACTGGCTCGTTTCACTTTTTCCATGGATCATCAATTTTTATTTCCTAATATAAACTAGAAAAACTACACTAGAATACTGCAAAATAAATGTCACAAAAACTTTTATAGAGCTGTTGAAACCCATTAAAACAAGAAACGAGAGTATTAACTGCATTTACAATTATAATTAACAAGTGATCCGCCTTCGCTTTGTTGGCTTCCTACTTTCAAGTTACGTCGCAGATATATATAGATATTTTTAAAGACATAAATCTTAAAAAAATATATAAGAAAAAATCTTTGATATTTTATGAATTTCGAAGTGTTCTAAGGTTGACATTCTATTTCTGACTGAAAATATAATTTTGTTATTATTTATTATAATAACTCTTTTAACTTCTTTTAATTTATATATTTTTTTATTTATAAACTGATTGTAATAAAACGTACCCTAAATGTTAGCTTACCAGCATCGAATCATGAAAGCGGCATTTAAAACCGTTAGCCGTTTCTGAGATAAGCGTGAACAAACGCACAGACAAACAGGCATAAAAAAACATTTATTGGGTTCTATGTTACAATGATAAATGTCCCTAAAATAGATATTAGATATACTAATTAACAATAAATATTTTTTTATAAATAGAATAGAGAGAGATTGAGAAAAATTAAATTAAAAAAACCCCGCTAATATAATTAACTAAAACAAATTCGAACCCACATACTCTTATATAATAAAACCCTACAAATAAATGTGTCACCAATAAGCTACGACAGTCTATAAATTTTATTATTTGTACAAATTTAATTTTACAGTATAATTCCATTAGGTACTTACCCATTCCCAATTCGCTTAAGTTTTAGGTTTGTTTAATTTGATTTAGAAAGTTAAATTGTATTTTAATAAGTGAAACTTATTTAATAATTTGAACAAAGGTATTTGTTGTTTAAAAATTTCATAGAATTAATATCATTTAATATACTTTTAGAAAACGTAACGAGAAATAAAACCGCTCTTGGAAATCTTTTTTATTTATTTTCTTAATAAAATATTTGTTTTCTATTCTTTTTCATTTAAAAAAGATATTTCTTTTAATTTTATTTTAGTGTTTCGTTGCTTTTTTGCTTATTTTAGTGTTAAATAACTAATATTTAAAACTGTACTATCAGCGTCACGTTTTATCTTGCATACGAGTATATGGAAGCATTGCGTGTTCAAAAACGGAACTCAACGCCAAACTACTTAGAACTGTTGTTTCCATCATTTCTCATCCATCTAGCAATTTTTATATTAAACCAAAAGATCTCAATAATACCACATTATATGATAAACTTTCACTTATTTAAAATACCTAGGAGTCCGTGACCTGTTCAGTGATGGGCATCGAACCGACGAACACGTGGGAAATGCCCTCGCATTAACTGTAGTGTATCATTTATTATACTAGCATTAAGAAGAAATTCTTTTAACTCGTTCTTAGAATTGTGTATTGTCATATATTTTAGCTTCACGCTAGTTAGACGCGAGTGACGTTAGATACTTATACGGTTTTTTTTATAAGTATCTATTTTACGAGCGAATATCGATTTTACAATTTATTTTGTATTTATAACTTTCGGAGTTATTGATTTTTGTTTAAGGTTTATTTTGGTTTTATTATTTCAGTGCCACCTAATGGTATGGGAATTCGGCGGAAAGTGGGAACGTTAGTGTCTTAATAGACTTCCCATAATGGGTCTTAACACTAGGTCCCAAGGTTTCCTTGCCTACCCTGCTATGTGCAGGATACAGCGTGAACCTTTTTTTTTTTGTATTTTTTATTATTTCATGAAAATTGGCTAAATTTCATATTCAAATATGAAGAGAAATACTTCAGAGTGTGACCAAAACTCGCAATCATCGCGTGCAATCACACAAATCTAAATTGAATCACGACAACGGCAATAATATTGAAATATATTTCGTGATAATTGATTTAGGCGCTTGAACCTTTAAAAATTAATAGCTTTATTTATAAACGCTTTAATTGACAAAAAAAAATCAGCTCTGTGCTGTATCCCGCACACAGCAGGATAGGCAGAAGGAATTTAGTGTTAAAACACTCTGTTCCCCATTTTCCGCCGATTTCCGTGTTGAGTGGCGGAACTCAAGGCCTCATTTTGCCTCGACACCAGAATATAGAAATGAAAATATAAATTTAAATAAATACCTACTTCATTTTCTCGAGTGGGTATTGAACCCACACCAGTCGCGCTTACAGTCACAAACTTGTTCCTCTGCGCCATGGCTGCCCTTATTACTGGATGACATCATCAATATTCATTTAATGTAATTTCGTCATCAGAATTAAATCGTAATCGGACACTGCTTAATTTTTTTTTAATATGAAATTTAAAAAAATCGCAACTTAAGAAGAAATAACTCGAAGAAAGCAAACTCCCTTCGCCAAGATGAATGCGGGAAGGGTTTAAACCTTTATCAATCTAATTATTTTGTCGCAACAAATGGAGTTTTCATTGCTCAGAATTAATAGCGGCTTTCCACGAAATATATGACTTGTGAAATTTGTGGTGTTTAGCCCTTATTGAAAAGGTTTAATGAAACGCTTTAGATATAGAATTTCTTTTTTTAATTTTGGCGGCGTTGATTTCCGTCTCTTAATAGGCAATGTCTCGATACTAAATCGTATTTAGGTCTGCCTATTCCGCTATATACGAGATAAAGCTTAACTGATTGGAATATACTTAAATACTTACATTTTGTGATGTATTTATTTTTTTATTTACAAACTTTTTATTTAACTTGCCGATTTGGTTACACCTTCTGATGATTACGAGTCGAATGCCCATTCGAGATAATGATTATATTTACATTATTTCTCACCCTTAAATAGAGCGTTGGTCTTCTCCACATATAGAAAATTTTAAAATATAACACTAGGTTCCCTCTGTCTTTATAGAGAAAAGCACGAAGCTGATTCAAAAACGATAACGTAATAAAAATTACTTCACAAAAAATATTATGTAAAAGAATTAAAAAACGTAAATGTTTCATAACAATTTGTTCAGCAAATCGAAATAGAACATTATATTGGTTATAAGTGACTTTCAACACAGCATTAAATTTGATTTGTATCGTATGCTTATTGTTCATTTTGTTAGTGTATCAGTTCTGTGAGAATATATATATTTTTTTGTATTACGAAAGCGTGTGTAATTTTTTATGGAGATGTTAACGATTGTGAGCATTCGTTTTTATCTCTCCTTAGGTATATTATTAATCTGATTGACGAGATTGGTTGGTTGAACGCAGAAATTTATATTTCCATTTCTTTGCTCTGGTGTCGAGGTTAAGCGCGGCGTTGACTTCACTCAACACGCAATGCCTCCAGAATTCGGCAGAAAGGGGGGGAACGGAGTGTCTTAACACTAGGGTTCCCTCTGCCTACCCTGCTGTGTGCGGTATACAGCGTGAAGCTGATAATAAAATCAGTGTAAGGCCAGTCGTGGCGCAGGGGCACAAGCGTGCGATTGTTGCGGATTTACTTTACTCGGGAACTACTGGTTTGAAATGAGACTATATATTTTTTTTAAATATGTTCTATTAATACACGTAGCACCTACCTACTATATGTCACGTTTCACGACTCTTAGTGAGATATTTGACCATGCAGGCGAAGCCGTAGGCTAAGGCTATGTATAAGTATATGGGCAAATAAATATCAGTTTTGAATTATATTCATTAATTATGTTTACGTTTAATTAATTATTACGTAAACGTAATTGATGAATATATTTTAAAGCTAATCGCAGCGTTAAGTTTCGCAACTCAACTACAACGCACTGCTTTCATAACTCGGCGGAAAGCAGGGAACGGAGTCTTTACACTGTTTGCAAAGTTTTGATATATATATTTTTTTATATGGTCGTTCTAAATTCTTTTTACCACAGCACTCTTGTAGGAAGATTTAAAATAACCTACTGCTAAAAGTACAACAGCGAGTTGCCTTACAGTAATTAAAATTGAAATTGGCATAATTAATATAAATAAACATATAATGAGACCGGTCGTGGCGCAGCGGCACGAGGTGTGACTGTAAAACCGACTGGTTGTGGGTTCGATCCCCACTCGAGGAGATGAAATATTTACTTAAATTTATATTTCCATTTCTTCGCTCTGGTGTCGAGGTTAAGCGCGGCGTTGAGTTCTGCCACTCAACACGCAATGCCTCCAGAATTCGGCAGAAACTGGGGAACGGAAGTGTCTTAACACTAGGTTCCCTCTGCCTACCCTGCTGTGTGCGGGATACAGCGTGAAGCTGATTTATTTGATTTATTTATTTTTTTATTTAATAAAAATAAACATATAAACGTAAGTAATAGCTCGCAAAAACACATATTAAACTAAAAAAAATACATTAAAATGTCAAAGGTAACGTGGACGTCACAAATTTTCAAGAAAAACTATTTATTTTCCTAATATATTTTTAATTGCAACACTGTAATAGCTCTTTCAGGGAAGTCCCGCGGAAAATTGTGAGGGGGACTCCGTAATTAACGTGTTTAGAGTATAATTTAGACTTCTGAGGTACTGTTTGCTTAAATTGTAAATCCTAGTTTACGGTCGCTGGTAAGTAGGGAGTAAAATGTTTTCTTGCTGTATTTATTTAAGAGTAGAAGGAATAAGACATTTAAATCTTTTTCGTATAATATATTTTAATAAAATCGGCGTGAGGCCAGTCGTGGCGCAGCGGCACGAGGTGTAAAACCGACTGGTTGTGGGTACAATCCCCACTCGAGGAGATGAAATATTTACTTAAATTTATATTTCCATTTCTTCGCTCTGGTGTCGAGGTTAAGCGCGGCGTTGAGTTCACTCAACACGCAATGTCTCCAGAATTCGGCAGAAAGTGGGGGAACGGAATGTCTTAACACTAGGTTCCCTCTGCCTACCCTGCTGTGTGCGGTATACAGCGTGAAGCTGATAATAAAATCAGTGTAAGGCCAGTC
The DNA here is from genome assembly GCA_013421005.1 of Heliconius erato x Heliconius himera. Taxonomy (NCBI): domain Eukaryota; kingdom Metazoa; phylum Arthropoda; class Insecta; order Lepidoptera; family Nymphalidae; genus Heliconius; species Heliconius erato x Heliconius himera. Next base: position 4,709 of record JAATLQ010037136.1, on the reverse strand, counting down.
GTGGCGCGGGGGCACAAGCGTGCGATTGTTGCGGATTTACTTTCCACTTAAGAATTTGAAATATTTAATATTTTCATTTCCTCGCTCTTGTAACGAGGTAAAGCGCGGCGTTGGGTTCCGCCACTCAACACGCGACGACTCCAGAATTCGGCGGAAAATGGGGAACGGAGTGTCTTAATACTAGGTTCTCTTTGCCTACCCAGCTGTGTCCGTGATACAGCGCGAAGCTGATTAACCTAAAGTGCTCCAGGATATTTTTAATTAGCTTTAAAAAAATAATTAAATCTCTAAAATAAACATATTCTGCTAGCTAGCCCAAACAATCGTCTTGATGTAAATCTAGATCTAGTTGCAAAGAGTAATCTCTCCTGAATAGAAATATGAATTTTTAAAACATATTTTCAAGAGCTTTGTCCTCAATCTTAGAGGCCACTCTCCTAATAAAAGAAATTTAATGTTTTATTAGCCTTATATACTTACAGAATTGAAATTCTTCATTATTGTTAAGTATACTTGGGTTTTGGCCTTCTTGTTTAGAACTCAAAAGGTATTTAAATATATTTTCTTTAAAAAAACGTACTTTTACGTTATCACCTTTGTTTATACATTTCACGATAAACTTTTTCCTTGCGTAAGATCTCGATCTAGAGACGTTTCAGAAGCATAACTCGCTTTTAAGACTGTTATCTGCGTCGGTGATTATGGGAGCAAGTCCCTTCTCACCTCTGTAGTCCTTATCTAGTAAATATTTTAGTGATGTACCCTGTTCCCTCTTTATCGAGGTGTCTTTAAATAAAATAAATACTTAATTTTGTTCCTTACACCCAGTTTTCAGCATAAGTGTTTGACTTTAAACGCAATTGGTTTTGGGTTCGATACTCAATGGAGGAATTGAAATATTTATTAAAATTTATATTTTCATTTCTTCGCTTTGGTGTCGAGGCCAACACTTAATACGCAATACCTCCAGAGTTCGGCGGAAAATTAGAAACTGAGTGTCTCAACACTAGATTCCCTTTGTCCCTGCTGTGTACGGGATACAGCGTGAAGCAAATTTATTTATTTTATTTTGTTCCTTTTTGTTTATGTTAAAACTGGTGTTATTCTGAACACGACGGGTAAGTGCTTGTCGATGTAAAATGACCTGTTTCAGTAAAGTACTCCATTAATTATACTTAACGCCATATTGCTTTTGAGCAGAAATTCAATTAACATGTTTTTAAGTCTTTGGACAGGGTTTTTATTAAATGTAAACATGCTAAGCTTTCTTTTTTTTGTCTATTATTAACCGACTCATGTAAAAGGAGGAGGGCGAAATAACTCAAATGATTTTTTTTAGATAAGAGTTCGAAGTCGATTTTGTTAAAAATCAATATTACTTTTCTTAATGTCTTCCATTAGCGTATTACACGATAAAAATATAATAACCTATCGTTAAAACTAAGAAATCTAGAACAAATGGGCCATTAGTATCTAAATACTTTTTAAGATATTGTAGATTTTAGGAAAACAATCAAAATTATATAATATATAGTGTGTTTTAAGTTCTTAGAAAGATAGATAGCTAATCGCTTACTTGCGGCTCAGAGAGGAGGTGATCAAAAAAAAATATCTTGAGAACCGCCATCGACATCGTTTACGGAACGTGGCCACACTTGAATATTCAAATTGGTCCGACACAATAGCCCCCCTAACTCCCCCTACCTCTTCGTCCACTCCCCATCGGCAAAGGAAGCCTTACAAAGGATTGAGAAAAAAAGCTAGGTTCCGGTGTCAGGAACACGCAACGCCTTGTCTGATACAGGTGTTGGAATCTATCTCTTATTGCGGATCTACATGATATATTTTTGTTTACATGAAATGGTGTACGTTTAACTTTTATACGTCTGTTTGTTATTGTAATTCTATATATATATACAAACATACATATATATTATAAGGGATAGGTTTGAAATGTATGATAGTAAATGTGCTTTTGTTATGGAACATATGGATGTTTTATATTGGTATTTTGCACCTTCTTGCTTTTCATAGTTACTATCTTTTTAGAAATATTCTTTTAAAATAGTTTATACTTGTATAATAAATAATAAATAGTTGCGGCTGAAGGGTGCGACTGTAAACGCGATGGTTGTTGGTTTGATTTCCACTCGGGGAAATGAAATACTTTCACTTTCACAATGAAATAAAATAAATATATCAGCTTCATGCTGGATCCCGAACACAGCAGGGTATGCAGAGGGAACCTAGTGTTAAGGCACTCCGTTATCCGTTTTCCGGCGAATTCTGGAGGCATTGTGTATTGAATTGCGAAACACAACTCTAGGTTCCCAGGGTCCCACTGCCTATCTGCGGGATATAACGTGAAGCTGAAGAAGAAAATAGTGGTTGGATTTTACAAAAAAAAAAACATAATTTTCATTTATGTTAGCGTACTCGTGTAAAAGAGGGTAGATTTAGGTGGAAAATAACTATAAAAGCAGTGGAATTGTGTCAGTCGGGGGCACTCGCTTGTAAGTGACGGCCCCTGTTGGAAGGAAACTAGTGTGAAGTATTGTTAGTAGGTGATACATATCACTTATTGCAATTACATAGTATCTCTTTCAAAATAGTTTGGAATCGTATAGACGATGTGTGTTTATAACGCGTTTCTTTAAAAACGTTACCCGCTTCCGATTTTTAACATTTAGTAAAATAAATCATATTTCATAGACAAAAAACAAATTTGCACCTAACATTATCTCTGTCTCTAACTGTTTTGCCTTCTCAGAACTCACCTGTAAATGGTTGTATTACTTCGCAAAGCTTAGTTTATTTTCTATTACGTATAGTATATTAATGTACACAATAGCCTTACAAATTGTTCTCTTGAGCATTGCCTTGAGTGAACTTTCGATAACATTTAACGGGTATGAAACTTTAAGGTCAATTTACTGTGGAATTACTCTGGAGTGTTTGTTATATTACTGTCTTATCATGTACTTATATAAATTATATTATTTATAAAAGTTAATAAAAAATTGACACTTTTCAAATGCCTAGTCGTTTTTTTAGTTTCACGCTATATCCCGCAAGTAGCAGAGTAGGCAAAGGTAGCAAAAGAACGTAGTGTAAAGACACTGTGTTTCTATTAAGACACCTCAGTTACCCACTTTCCGTCGAAATCTAAAAGCAATGCATGTTGAGTTGCGTAACTCAACTCTGCGCTTTGCCTAATTACCAGAACTGAAAATATTAAATATTTCGTTTCCTCGAGTGAGAATCAAACCCACAGCCTGTCGCGTTACAGTCGCACACTTATGCCTCTGCGCCACGACCTCTAGATGATTTTAAATGAGTAGCAGTATTTGATCTTTCATTTAAAAATTGTTGTTAAGCGAATCAACATCAAAGCATTTGTTCCTTTGATATGAAACTCACCCGCTATTTCCAATTTATACCATAATTATAGTCAGTCTTATCTTCAGGAATCCCGGGTACCCGGAAACAACGATTGGATTGTAAAATATTTAAATCATCATTTAAGGCATTTAATTTTCTACAATCCTTGCATTGTAGTAAATTAATTTAGCCTTCGTTTTCCAAACATTTGACGACATGGTTTTAAGCTTATAAAAATATAATTATTTATTTTATTTCATCTCTAGACTTACCATGCCTGATTTTAGTCAAACAAAAAGTTGAGTAGAGAGTTGCTTATATTATCTCTGTTTTTTTCATTAAATATGCGAAATATATAATCATAAACAATTTTCAGGGGCAGCGTCTGACTTTTAACACGACATTTGTGAGTTCTATTCACAGTCGAGAATTGAGTTGTTCTCAATTCCTTTCAATTTCTCCAGTCACAAAGTGCTGAGTTGAGTTCCGCCACTTGGCTCACCATTTCTCGGGAAACTGGGAAAGTGCGGAACGAAGTATACTTACTACTTCCCTTGCGCCTGCTATGTCCGAGAAAAAGAAAATACATGTGTAACTGAAAAACTTCATAACTAGATAATTTAAACTAGTCCTTCTATCTTTTCTTACTAGTAGAAACATTGATTAAAGTTATTATGTTAATATCTATATATATAAAAGGACTTGTGCTGACTGACTGAGGTAAGACGCACGCAGAGCCGTAACCGCTGATGGCAGAAACGTGAAATTTGGGCAGATGTTTATTTTCATATTCTGGACATCCACTAAGGGAATTTGAAAAATTTTAACTATAAAGGGATGAAATAGGGGTTGAAAGTTTGTATGGAAAAAAAAAATAATATGTACCGATTTTTATAAAATTTGAAATTCAGACTGTTAAAATATTTTATTGAACACGTGTTTCGTGGTTTTTTTAGAATTCACTCCTAATAAGCGGGCGAAGCCGCGCGCGCCCTCTAGTATCTAATATTCTTTTGTAAAATATTCTTAAACAATATGAAATTAACCTTAAGAAATCATCCATACCTATATTATAAATTCGAAAGTAACTCTGTCTGTCTGTCTGTCTGTCTGTCTTTTACGCAATCAGGGCCAAACCGCTAATTCAATTGTAATAAAATACTCATATAGAGATACTTGAGGGTCTTCGGATGAACATAGGTTACTTTTTTTTCTCATATTTGTAATATTGTCGATATATACTAATATATTAAAATATTTTTTAATTTGACAGGCAATTTATTCTGCCATGTTAATAACAACCGACCGTTGCTAAGCAACGGTTTGCA